>VSMD01051341.1:0-94917 GCA_008750895.1 Mirza zaza
CATCAATGTTTTACGGTATCCAGAGTATAGATCTTTTTCTTCCTTATTTAAATTTGTCCCTAAGTTATTTTTTTATGCTATTGTAAATGAGATTATTTTCTTGAATTCTTTTTTAGGTAGTTCATTGTTAGTCTATAGAAATGCTACTGATTTTTTAATATTGGTTTTCAATCCCCCAACTTTACTGAATTCATTTATTAGCTCTGATAGTTTTTTGGTGGGTTTTCTATGTATAAGATGCCATCTGCAAACAGAGACAATTTTACTTCTTCTTTTTGAATGCCTTTTATTTGTTCTTCTTGTCTGATTGCTCTGGCTAGGACTTCCAGTACTGTGCTAGATGGAAGTGGCAAGAGTATCTTTGTCTTATTGAGTATGATGTCAGCTGTGGGCTTGTCATGTTATGTTAAGGTACATTCCTTCTGTACTTAATTTGTTGAGAGTTTTTATCATAAAAGGATATTGAATTTTGTCAAATGCTTTTTCTGCATCTATTGAGATGATCATATGATTTTTATCCTTCATTCTGTTAATGTGGTATATATCACATACTGATTTGTATATGTTGAAACATCCTTGTATCCCAGAGATAAATCCCATCCCACTTGATCATGATTATGATCACTTAAATTCAATTTGCTAGTATTTTGCTGACAATTTATTTACCTATGTACATCAGGAATACTGGCTGTAGGTTTCTTCCCTTGGAGTGTCCTTCTCTGGCTTTGTTTTCAGGGTGATGCTGGCCTTGTAAAATAAGTTTGAAAAAATTCCCTCCCCTTTCAAATTTTAAGAAGAGTTTGAGGAAGATTGGCATTCAATCTCTTTACTCATTATTTGTCTGTTCAGATCGTCTATTTCTTCTTAATGCAGTCTTCATAGATTGTATGTTTCTAGGAATTTATCCATTCTTCTAGGTTATACAATTATTTGAGTATAATCATTCATAGTAGGCTCATGATCCTTTGTATTTCTGTGCCATCAGCTCTATCGTCTCCCCTTCATTTCTGATTTTACATGAATGTTCTCGCTCTCTTTTTTAGTGTAGCTAAAAGTTTGTCGATTTTGTTTAACTTCTCAAAAAACCAACATGATGCTTTAACTATTACACTTCACTGCTCTTCATAGAAAGGAATTGATCAGAGTCTCAGCTCTGCATTAGTTCATTCTTTCTTCACCTGCTCATCCCCAGGGCTGCTTGCTAAGTGAAGACTGGTTCCTTCCTTTCAAGGAGATAAACAATAAAATGAATGATTATCTTCGAGTGCCAAAAAAGCGCTCTAATGAAGGTATATGTCAGGCATTATTAAAACGCAGAGGAGCAGGAGAGCTTGGATATACTTCTCTCAATGTGAGAAGGCTTCCAACAGAAAGACATTGAGCTGTTCTTGAAAGACAAATAGAACTTAGTCCGATTTCCATTTGGTGATTGGGAGAGTGCATTAAAGGCAGTGGCAGACAGCAAGTCCAAAGGCAAGAGGCAAAAAAGAAAGTCTGACATGTTTGGGCAACTACTTGTAAGTAGTTCAGCATGAGTAGAGCATCGTCCACATGGGGAAACCTGAAGAGGGATTCAGGGTGGAGGGCAGGACGGAGGCCAGACCATAAACAGCTCTGTATGTGCATGAGAGAGAGAACATGCATGCGCACAGCTGCATGCATGTGTGGTTGTGTGTGCACACACGGGTGTTTGCATGAACGTGTGTGGACCTATGAACTGGGAAGAGAAGAAGGGGGAGAGAGTTAGAGGAGTGGTCTAGAGATTTGCTGAGATCCAACCTCTCTATACCCCATACCCTGGCCCCACCCTGGAGTAAAACACTAACATCCAATAAAAGTTTATTTTTCTTTTACTTCAATAAAGCTATCTTCAGCACTTCTCAAATTTAACTGTGTACACAAATCACCTGGGGATCTTGTTAAAACCATATTCTGATGCGACAGGTGTGGGCGGGGCCCTGAGAGTCTGCAGCTCCAGCAAGCTCACAGGTGAGGCTCGTGCTGTGGGCCAGGAACCACACGTAGAGTACACCTGCCCTCCTGTACACACAGTAAGGCGTCCTGGCCAGAAGCTTAGTTTTGGAACCCACAGATCTTGTTCACTGGTTGTACGATTTGGGAGATCAACCTCTTGCCTTCTGAGAGTCTGAACCACCTGATTTGTACACTGATGATTGAACTTGACAATCCCCAAGCTGCCTTCTCATTCATTTATTTTTTTTAAAAATGTAAATCATGAAAGATGAAGTTCTGTGAATTTTCCAGAAAGAATATATTTAGATTAAAAGCCCAGACACAACTACTGAAGGCCACACAAGACATGTTTATGGGCCGAAAGTGGCTTCTAGGCTACCGGTTTGCAATCTCAGCAATGAACACTGTGCCAGTTGTTCAGTTTTTATCTCTCAGCTCCAAAACCTGGCTTCCAGACCCGACTTGGCTCACAGATCCCATGTCTATTTTGCCAGCTGCTCCCTACCAAGCTCTGCCAATAGGGGCCACTAGAGAGAGAGAGGCTTTAAAGGCTGGAGAAGGAAAAAAGGACCTGTGCTTTCCCTTTCTGTGGGTTTCACCCGGGCAGTGGCTGAGTTCAACAGGCAGAGACCACAGTGCATCCCACCCTCCTCTCCTGCACCTGCACCAGCCAGCCAGGGCCTCTCTCCAGAGACCCGAGTTGCAGCTTCATGGGGAACCTTTTGCTGAGGTTCTAAATCGTAATCAGCCCAATCTCTTCCCTTTATCTCCCCAGCCCTAGGGGTGGCAGCTGCTACCTCAGTGATACTTTTCAAAACCATTTCACTTGCCCAGTTAATAATTTTTTATATTAAAGTCTCTCTTTTCAAATAACTGGTATGATTTCTATCTCCTTACTATTCCTGGACTCTTCTAGACGCATAGGAAAAATGGCAAATCTTAGAAATGAGATATTAATTCCAACCCCTTAGCTTTACCAGGCAAGAAGGTTGAGCCTCACAGAGAAGGTCAGTGCCTGGCCCAGCACCGCCTGGCACTGCGTCCTGGCTCCTGGCTCTGAGCCTGGTGTTTTCACTACTAAACCTCACCGTCCAAGGCAACAAAGGAACTGGAGAGAATCAGAAACGCTTCTCAAATGCTGTCTTTGGAGGCCAGGGAAAGAAAGGAAGGAGGAAAAATGAGCCTGTCCACCAGGGAAGAGAAATATGAAATTAACGGAGCCTCTGTGCTATTCATGTGAAATGGCTGTGCTATTAAACTCATTTAAAATCTGTCATTAGCAGAAGAAATTAAGACAATAAATTTGGAAAATTAGAGTGCAATGGAGTTATCAAAAATTACTTTAGTGTGAGGCAGATAAGGGACTAGTTAGAAAACTGGAAACTCTACCATCCTTCAATTCCACTCAACAAGTGGGGTGGCACATATGAGGGGAATGTTCCCTTAATGCAATGAGATTTTTAAGGACATTTAAAACCACAATTGCTACTTACGGAGTAGGGGCTGGGGGATGAGACTGAAGGGATGGGAAAGACTTAATTGGTGATAGCACAACAAAGGAAATGGAACACGCCTCCTTGGAAGAGGGAGGAGCCTGCGTTGCCAAGAACCATGGAAGGAGGGGCCTGGCGCTGAGACTGACAGGTGGGCGGAGCGGTCCCGGCTCCCTGACTGCCAGCCGCCTGACCCTGGCAACCCATTCGGCTTCTCTGACCATTGTTACTTCTTTGTACAATTCGGACAATACTGCTCATCTTGCAGAGTTGTTAGGATTATATTAATACAGGAGAGTGGATCTAAAGCATCTAGAAGGGTGCCTGGCTTAAAAGTAAATGCACAATTAATAAAAGTTGCTATTGTTGTTATTAGTAGTGCAGCTTGGAACTGACCTTGGAAAACCACAGGATTGCAAAAATGAAAACAAGGTGGTGGTATTTTAAAAGCACACCAACCACATATTAAAGGAATCTGAGGAAAGAGGACAGAGAATCACGAAAGAAACTTATTTATAGCAGCGTGCCCTTTCGAGATACCTCCCTCTCTCCGTACCTGGAGAAAAAGCCAGGCTCCAATAAAAAGCTTTCTTTCACTAAAATATTTTTTGAGTTTCCTGTAACAAGACTTTGAGGGAAAAAAAACGCCTTTTTTAAAATTTTTTTGGCTAACTCATATTTCTTAAGTTCCTTGATTAAATGTCATCTCCTTAGAAAGGCACCCCTGATGTTCCAAACTAGGGCTCATCAGATTTTTCCTATAAAAGGCCAGAGAGTAGCTATTTTACTGGTAAATAATTTACTTTGTAGACCTCTTATGGTCTCTGACATATCTTCTTCTTGTTATTTCCTTTTAAGTTGATGACCCTTTAAAAATGTAAAAACAAAAATAGGTCATGGGTCTGTGGGCCAGTTTACTCACCCTTGATCCAAACAGAATTTGGTTACCCCTGGCTAGCCTTTCTGCAGCATACTGTTCCTTTTCTTCGCACTGCACATCTCTCTATTTGCTGTTGTATATTTAGTCGACATTTGTCAAGATCCTTTGACTGTAAACTCCTGGGAGGAGGGATCCTGTTGGTTCTGTTCACATGGGGTTCCCCACTGTGTTTCTAGCACTTTGCACAAAAATCGATGCATAGCAGGTGCTCCGTTACTAATTGTTGAATAAACAAAATATATCAAAATAATTCATATTTACTGTAGAAAAATCTGAAAAATACCCCAACAAATGTATAAAAGGAGTACTACTCAACTGGAAAAAGGAATGAATAATGTCTTTTGCAGCAACTTGGATGGAACTGGAGACCATTATCCTAAGCGAAGTATCTCAGGAATGGAAAAGCAAATACCACATGATTTAATAACTGGGAGCTAATCGATAGGCACACACAGTCATAGAGAGATGTAAAGGTCATTGGAAATTCAGAGGGGGATGGGAGTGGGAGGCAGGGCAGAAATTATCTGTCAGGTACAATGAACACTATTCGGGTAACAAGCACACTGAAAACCCTGACATTATAAAAGGTATCCATGTAACAAACATTTGTACTCCCTTAATATTTTGAAATAAACGACAAAGGTAAAGCAAAAGCCATACATCATGCCACCACTCAAAGACAGCTGTTGTTAGTATGTTTTATTTTATACATGTGTTTGTGTTTGCATGTGTATAAAACCATATACAGTATTTGCACAGTTGATGCCATTCTATATTGGAAGCTTCATAGTCTTGTTTCTCCACTTAACAAATAACTCAGCAAGGAACACCGTTGTGCACGCATCTTTGTCGACGTTTCTGGTTACTTGCTCAGAATGGATTCCAATAAATGGAATCAAAGGGGATCAAAAAGTTTGTGGCTCTCGAGACACAACGCCAAACGTCCTTCCGGAGAGCTGCCACACATCGCAAACCTCTCGCCAGCTCTGGAGACACTTTTCTTTTGTCACAGCATATTTCCTCTCGGCACCAGAGGCAGCAGGAGGGGGGGACATGCAATTGACTGCACGGGCTTATGGTATGGATGCAAAAGGAGAGCAGCTGCATGGATGCTCTTCTTTGTGTAGCAATTAACCAAGGACAAAGAAGCCATTTCTAACATTTTTTGCTTGAATGCTTAGAAATTAAATGCATTAATTAGCCTGGGAGGATTCTGAGCTCCCTTTTCCCAGCAACCACTCAAATATTTATTTGACTGTACACAAATGCTTTGTAGGGATAAAAATCAGCATCTCCCAACTAAACGGTCTCTGTTCCATCTACCATTCTTGAACAAAGAGTTCCTGTCATTTGGAAACAAATGTGTAGAGAAGAAACACCGGGCACAGGAGCTAGCAGCTGTGGAGCCCCTGCCGTGTGCTAGATACTATGCCAGGTGATGCCTATAATAATTTCAATTCGTCATTTCAACCTTGGGAAGGAAATAGTAATATATTCATGGAACAGATGAGGAAACTGAGGTTAGGAGTTTTCCTCTGACCGCAATTACTAAAATACCTAAGTAAAGTTTCCCAATATCTAACAGAAGAATCTAGGTTTATAGTTCGGTGAGTCATCAATGCCCCAAAGTATGAAACAGACCATGAGAAAAGACGCACCAATGTTATTCAAGGACGCCAGGTTTGGAGTGAGGCATTTGTCACTCTGCCTATGGATGCAAAATACTCCTGGCCCTTTGGCTCAGGATGAGTCACAACAATAGGGAAAAGCAGGACCGCCCTTCCAGGAAGTTCTAGTGTGGCAAACAGGCCCAGAGGCGGGAGAGTCGAAGAGACCGAAGCCCTTTGCTTCAGCAACATGGCGAAAGAGCAGTGGTGGCCATCTTGTGACCATAATCAGGAAGGGGTCCTCTCTCCAACCACAAATATGCGACGGAGAATGAGAAGGAGCAGCCAGTGTACAGCGGGAAAACTAGGGGACAGAGGTGGCCTAGATGTCCAACAAACAAAATGCACAAAGGAGGGGGAGTGGCCAAGGGTCACAGTTGCTGTGGGCAGGTCAAGACAGCTGAGCACTGAGCGCTGGCCACCGCTGAGCAAGTGGAGGCTATGAGTGGCCAAGACAAGGACAGGTTTCTGAAGTGGGGGGACTAAATCCCGCTCAGTGGGTTCAAGTGAGAAGGGGAGCGAGGAATTGGATTCGATGAATTTTACTGCAAACAGAACAGAAGAGATGTGTGTATGACTGAGGATGAAGAAACTGCAACGTGTGTGTGCTGATGGGCAGGAGTCCACAGAGGGAGGAGTACTGATGAGGAGGAGGAGGGTGGGATCACGAAACTGAAGTCCTGGGAGGAGGTGCAAGGACAGGGGACATTGCAGCTCCTCCGGGCCCAGGAATAAAGTGGAAGCGCAGAGCCTAGTGGGGGCGGGGAGTAGCAGGAACTGTGGGCATTCTCTTCTGGTTGCTTCTGTTTTTCTCTGTGGAAGAGGAATTGAGTTTATTGGGCTGAGGGTGGAAATGAGGAGGGGACGCTGGGAAGTGGAAATTGTGGATCGGGCATGAAACAGTCACTGTGTTGAGTGTGGGAGTGAACAGACTACGGCAGCACAAAGGGGCCCTGGATGTTCCTAATCATGAGTGTAGCGGGGCTGGTGGGCAGCGCCTGTGTTTCTCAGCAGCCCCGTTCGGCTGCAGGGCACGGGGAGACGCATGAACAGCCAGGATGAACCGGGACTGGGGGACGCAGCAAAGCAAGGGAGGCCCAAGGAAACTGGCAGTGCACACAGGGAGGGACCATGATGATGGACCATGGAATTTAAGTTCAGCGGGGAACATAGCAAGGACCAGAGGGTAACAAGAGACAGTTGCGTCAAAGGCTGTAGGAGAGGACTTTAAGGAAGTGAGAGAGCAGGGCGTTGGAAAGTGCTTATGGAAACCACCAAGAATTATAACACAAATATTGCTGGGAAGTGACAGTGAACTTGGACATTTAAATCCTCGGGGAACAAGACAGCATGGCCCAGGGGTCCGTGGATGACTGCAACAGGCATGTGTCTCTCTGCTGACAAGAGATCCAAATGTGGGATAGTTTAGTGAGGAGGGAGGGAGAATGGTCTGGAAATGGAGATAGGGAGCAAAAAGGAGCAAAGGTACTGGAATAGGGGAGGATGAGAGAGAGAACAGCCCCCAGCTAAGACTGCAGGGCTAAGTCCCATCCTCAGAGGAGAGGTGGAAAGGCAAGGGAAGGGGGTGGCCGGTGCCGTCGGGGGATGCAAGCCTGGGTGACAAGGGAGGTCACAGGAGACTTGGCCTCTCGTGGCAACTGACACACAGGGATTAAAAGAACAGTGGAATTAGTCCTGATTTTGGTGACAAAGCTGACAGCGCTGGGGAGGAGAGACGTTGGGGAGCCCACCCAGACAGCACTGAGTTCTGGAGCCCCCTCACTCCGCCAGGGGACGGTGGAGGTCGGGAGCCGTCCCATGTGTTATCTGTTTCTCCAGGGAAATGTCTGCTCCATGGTGGGGGGCGTCTTGTATTCTGTCCATCAATGAGCCAGTGAGTAAACAGCTGACTCCTTAAACACTTCTTCAATACCGTGAATAAACTGAAAATATACAAACAGAACCTCATATTTATCGGACCCTTAGTGTGTGCCAGGGACTGTGATGAGCCCTTAAGGTATGTTATTATCTCGTCTAATCCTCACAGTGGTCCTGTAAGGTAGGTACTAATAATATATTAATCTCATAGATTAAGAAACCAAGGTCAGGGCGGTTCAATGACATTTCTAAAATGGTAGAGATAGTGGCGCGGCCAAGACAAGAAGTCCGTCTACCTTCACAAACATGTGCATGTGTACACTCCTTGGGAGGTCACACTCCTAACAGCCTTTTCCCCTCTTCTTCCATGTTAAGAGAACCCTGGTTTTCATTCAGGTATTCTAATGTGTTCAGAGAAATTGCACCCTCCGCCCCATGTACACTCAACTCTAGGGGACGAGTCGTAGTTAATTTAGGATGGTCATCCTCATCTAATCCTTCTCACCAGGAAGGCAGGGGGACGCCTCCCAAATGACCACTGGAAAGCCGTTCTGGGAGCTCAGAGCAGTGGTGGCCACTGAAATGCAAAGGGAATCCCAGAGATGCCAACCTCACGCCCTGACATCAGTGAGCCATCGAACCAACCCTGGTTCCATCTCCTTTGACAATTCTTGATCGGTAAATAACAAATATCGTTATGATTCCGACCCACTGTTACCAACAGCCAAATGCATCCTATACACACACTGCCTCCTAAAACAGAAATCACACGGGTAAAAAAAAAAAAAATCATCTGATTGATTCACGTAATCATTCCTTAAGAACAAAAGGCAAGACAACTCGGTACAGAGGAAAGAACTGTTTGCAACAGTCAGGAGTCCCGGGTCCTGGTCTCAGAGCATCTGACCTTGACCTACATCACTTCCTCCTGAGGGCTCAGTTTCCTCAAGCCAGACCCGGAGGGCGTGCTGGGAGTTCTCTTTCATCCCTTTCGTTTCCTACATTAGATGCTCTATAATGCCGTGACTCACGCCGCGTTCCTTATAATCGTCATCACGCCGCCTTTCAGGGACAAGGCTTCCCTTTTGGGCCCCGCAGAGAGGGGAGGCAGAGGCCAGGGAAAGGATGAAACTTCTTCGGACTATTTTCTGCACATCCCCACAGGGAGGGACGCGTGCCTCTGAGTCAGCAAAACCCCCTGCGGCGGGACAGAGACGTACACTCGGCACATTTGCGCAGCCCACGTGGAAAGGAGGATGTTCGCCTTCCGTCTGTTCAACGGGCCCCATGGGGCATGTCAAAGGCTATTACATTTCCACATTTCCAGGACCTTCTATCCACACCCCCCTCCCTCCTTCCCTTCTAACGTCTGTGACTTTCAAGCTTTCTTCTCTGGAAACTAACATCAATCCTTTGCAGAGTGAAAATCAGCACATCTGGGCTGGTGCTGCCTAAGATTTATAAATAAAGAAGGATTTCACACCCACTGGCCTACCTAGGGCCATTTTAGCTGTGTGGTCACGAATTCCACCGAGGACCTGAGTGTTCCCTGCTGGGGGAGGGAATCAGCGGGAGTTTTTTGTGCCCCTGCTGCTCTGGTCTATGCATGGTGACCGATCCTCCCTTGGGACCCCTTTCATGGCCTGCCATGGAGGATAGCAGTGTCGTCCCTCAGCTCTCCAGACAGCCGATTCTGGAATGATAGTCTGTGCCGCAGGGATCACCCACCGCAGACCCCTGCAGCCCCCCTTCCTAGAGCAACCAGCACCTGGCCTTTCAGACCTAGCTGCCGGGGCATGGATGAAACCACCTTCTCGCCTACACAGATGAGCTGTCACTGACTCCAGCACCCCGAGGGAGGCCCAGCTTCTACTCTACACTTGCATCTTACTGGAGTGACACGTTTTGCAAAAAAGGTTGCTTAAGCTTATATATGTAATGGGCAGCTGGAAAAGTCTTCCAGGGATGAGACAGCAAGGGAAAGGATAGACAATGGACTCTGACATCAGATAGAACCAGTTTCGAATCCTAGATCTGTCACCAAGTAATTTTGACAAGTTACTTTAGAGCCAACATCTTCTCATTTGTTAGATGGTGAAAATAACATTTACCTTGTTGTTGTTACTGTTATAAGGCTGTTATAAGGATTGGAAACGCTGTATATAAGACACCCAGTACAAAATGTGGATGCAAGGAAACAGCTTCTCAAATTATAACTCTTAGTGGTGATGGTGATGTAATTATTATAATTTACTTTTAAATTAGGAGAAAAGTAACAGAGGTTATAGCAGGCACTGGGAAATAACTGACTCTTTTAGCATCAGTTTGTTTTGTTTCTGTGAAGAAGCCTGTACATGAGAAAAGAAACCTTCCAACCTCATTAATACAAAGGAACCTACGGTGACAATGGGTGGCAGTGCAGGACAAGGAAAGTACATTAGGAACTGGAGTCCAGCACTCACCAATGATGGTCTCCAAGCAACACTTCCCCGCCCCACGTAAACAGGGATTGCCACCCTGCTCATCTCACGGAGTCATTTAAAGATCAAATAAGAGTGACCAGGAAAACCACTGGAAATCTGTAAAGCACTCTACATGGTTTTCCAATGCAACTCTATCTTTTCATGTTGGTCAAGATATGTGCAAATATTCCAACCATTATGGCAAACACAAGAAGGAAGACCTTTGGGGACAGTGCTTATCTTACACTTTATAGAGCACAATAAGCAAAAACCCTGACGTCCCCGAAGCTCCTACTGGCACTGAGTCTATGTGTAAAGAACATGGTTTCCTACCCACGGATGCACAACAGCATTACTGGGCGCTGTTAAAAAATGCTTATGCATGGGCCTCTCCCATAGAGATTCTCACTTAGTTATTCTAGAGCAGGGCCTGGATTTTTAACAGCTCCTCGGGTGACTCTATTGGGCAGCCAGGGTTGAGAATACTCATCTAGATCAGTGGTTCTCAAATGGAAGGGATTTTCCCCCCTAGGAGACATTTAGCACTATCTGAAGATACTGACATTTTTGGTTGTCACAGCTGTGAGCAGGGTGCTACAGGCGTGGGTAGGGGTCAAGGATGCTGCTAAATATCCTATGATGCATACAAGGGCCCCCAGAACAAGGAATTATCCAGCCCAAAATGTCAATAGCACGTGCCGTTGAGAGGGGCCACACAGAAGACTGGTACAAAAAAAAGTCTGCAATTGACTGCACTGCACAAAAATGGCCCAGCAATGTTTCTGGTCCCACCTGCTCTGCAGAACCCTGCTACTTCCCCAGCAAAAGATACAGTCTGTTTCCCCTCTCCTTGAAATTGAGCTCTTTATGACTCAACAAATAGAAAATGCAAGGAAATAACACTGCTGATTTGTGAGGCAAGGTCATAAAAGGCTTCTGGTTGTTTTCCTCTCTCGGGACACGCACCTTAGAAAATCCTGAGGCTACGATTCTGAAATCCAGCCACCCTGAAGCTACCATGTCCGAAATAGCACATGTAGAGATCAGGTAGAGATGGAGAGTGCTGCTCTAAAGAAGCCCCAGCCGTCTGCATCCTCCTAGCCTGGGCACCAGACCTGGGTGGGCAGGAGCCCACCCCACCTCCCTTCCTCAAAAGCTTTCCATAGCTTCCCATTAAACAGCTCTCTATTGCCTGTGGAATTAAGTCCACACTCCTAAACATGGCAATCAGTGTATGGTCTGTTAAGGGAGCTTTTATCTTTCCTTCCATTCTAAAGAATTCATGATCTAAACAATATAAATAAAAACAACTGATACAAATCAAACACAAAAAGGAATATATGAAAATTCCTAGTGGTGGATTTCACCATCATGAGTATTTACTGAGCTCATATTTTGTGCCAAAGGCATGACCCCCCAGGACACAGAGTAGCTTCTCCTTTCAGGAACTGACACTCTGAATTCAGGGCTAACGAACAAGTGGCTCATAAATCAAATGTTCAGCTAGAATTTGCATATAAAACAATTAAGGGATGATCTTTCATGACAGCAGAGTAATACATCTATCCCTGAGCTGCTATGACAATTCAACTCACAAGTTATTCTTACGACTCTGCCCCATCTGACATTGCTCCGTGCCTTCCACAGAGCTGGCATAGACACCAAGCCCCAGGGGGCAACTGTTAGGTTCTAAATCACTGTCTGAAGCGTAGAACTCCCCAAGTCTTTCACTGCAGATGGCAAGAAATACGAAAGCCAGTAAAATGCATGCCAAGTGACTAGACTCTTCCAAGAAATCAAAATTCTGCAGGCAACACATGGAATTCTGGCCTGAAAGTGGAGCTTGCTTTCTTTCGATAGGCACGAAGGTAGGGAATAGCCCACAGTTCCAGGAAGGAGGGATTATTTTTACAATTATGAAGAAACCTGAATGCCAACTGATCAAATGCAGACAGAGAAGGATGGTGTTGGTGTGTCTTACATGCTGCCAACATTGTCATCCTAGCTGCAGGGAAACAGGCCCTAAGATACCAACAATTCAATGTCATTTGAAAGAACAAATGGCCTGCTGTGCCAAGTATCTCTGAACTTCCTACCTTAACACTCATTTCTTTGGGTGACTTTTTTTTTTTACATATGCCCAGAAAGTGCCTAAATATCACCTGCAAGGAGATCGAAAGAAATGTGGCCTCATTCATTAACTACCTAAAATGGTGAAATCTCAGAAGGAAGACTTCAGATTGGCCCAAAGTCATGTAACCATTAAACAGCAGAGCAGGTGCAAAAACAAATCCCCTAACTCTCCCCCACCACCACCCAACCTCATATTCTATCCCTTACCCTGTCTTCATTTCCTCCTTTTGTGAATAAAAGTGATAAGATCAAATGTTACATTGTACAACTATAATATGTTGTTTGTATATTTATTTGTGTGTGTGTGACCTCTATTTCTATGATTAGAATAAAACTCACTAAGTGCCAGGACTTTGTCTTCTTGTATTGCTTAAACCAGAGGAGTACCAGGCACCTGGTAATGTCCAATATTTTTTTAAAAAAAAAAGAAGAGGTAAAGCATTTAATTAACAAATGTATGCATTCTCATTGTCTTGAAGGAGACCAACCTCTGCATACTAAGCAAGGCTGAGACTTCAATGCCAACAACATGCTCACAGACCTTTGTCTTCCCCAGGTGAGACAGTTCTAGATGAGGGACCGACTAAAAAACACAACGCTCAAGAGAAGCAAATTTGCATTCTTCTAAAAGCTCTGAAAAGTGGCACCATGGCACCCAGATATTTTTGTCACCTGGGCAAGGGACAAGTCTTTTATTTTCTGAACTGATTCATTCATTTCCAGGACGAAAATAACAAAATATCTTATGATTTGAGACTTGAATTTCAGGGTGGAGAATTCTCTTCCTGAATTCTTTTCCTAGACATCAAGTGGGAGCCATGCCTAGACATATCACTTTCAGAAAGTTTCTTTTTTAAAACAGAGAAGAAGGAGAAAGAGGGAAAGAACTGAGTTAGCACTCAAACGCTAAGGGCCTTTGCACCAGCTAGGGTAGGGTAAGCTTGACCTTAAAAGTCTACAATAAAAAAAAAAAAATTGGCTGAAAGAAATTTGCAATGTCACCTGAGAAAATCAGTTTCTGAATTTCGGTGGCTCATCATTAACAAGCAATCAGTCTAGTAATAACAACAACTATAATCAGCAATAATAATAACTAAGATTTCTTGAGCACCTATTATGTGCAGGCACTGTTATAGCCAAGTTAAATGCATTAAACATATTTAATCCTCACAAAAAAAAAACCCTATTAAGTTGATACCATTATTATCTCCATTTTGCAGACAAGGAAGCTAAAGCACAGAGAAGCTAAGCAACTTTCCAGAAATCACCCTACTGAGAATTGGCACAGCAAGAATTAAATCCTAAGCACTTGCTCCATCATCTCACTCCAACTGTAACTCACTGCACACGCCAGAAGGGAGAACGTCAGAATACAAAGTAACAAGAACTAATCGTTGTGTAGGTGGCACGGGGTACTGGTTGCTTTACTTGCATTACCTCATTTAATCCTCATGACAATGCATTACTAGTCTTATTCCACAGATGGAAAAACTGAGCATCAGAAGAGTCATTAAATAAAACACGCCAAGGTCACTAGCTGATAAATGATACACCCAGTTGCCAAAGACTAGAGCTCAGTCTCCAGTGCTCACAGCACATTCACCGCACCGTGCTCCCTTTCTGCTGGAAGCAATCTGTGGTGTTCCAAACAATCTACGGGGTGCTCGATGACACAGACGCCTGTGCCATGGCATGACTCCCTTTCCCTAGACCTGGCATGACAGAGAGGCAGTGTGGTGACATGGTGACGCAGAATGAGCACAGACTTTGGGCTTGGCACTTACTAGATGCGTGACCTTAGAAAAACTCTCTGAATCTGCTTCCTCGTGTTTACACCCGAGGATAAAAATCATCTCCATGGTGACTCTGAAGGTTGTGAGAGCATGTGGAAGTTCTGGCCTCAAGAGAGCCTCAGATCATCCACTTCGCTGGAAACACTTAGACACCCACTTTCTTGACCACAAAGAGGGTCCCCCAAGTGCACAGGAAGTCCTTCTCCGACAGATGGTCTGCCTGCCCCCCTGGGGCTGAGTCATAGCATCTTCTTGGCAAACTGAAAGCGAAATTGCACAAATGCAAGCTCTCCAGTTCAGAACCACGTTCCCTCAACTCCCAGCATTGGTCCCGGGAGCCAGCAGGAGCCACAACCATACTGCAGCTCTGTTAATGAGGTTGCTGGGCACCGCGGTGCCAGCGAGGCCAGCAGGGCATGAAGTCATTACTGACATTGCCAATTTGGACTAACAGGGACCCAGGGTTTCAGTTGGGGAAACCACAAAACAAATTAATGTCCTGGAAATGTTTAGATCGGCTGGGGATAGTCTTATTTTGGGTTTTTGTTTGCTGCTTTCTTTGTTTTTGTCCTTTAAGAAAAAAATCTACTGTTTATACTTAAAGGCAGCTAGCAGAATTTTTTTTACTATAAAAAAGGAACTGTATTACATTTCTATTGGTGTTTAAAAACTCTGAGTGAGATCCTAGCTTCTCAAGTCGTTTCTTCTGCTTGTATGCACTCAGTCTCCTTGAGTTCCCTAATGGTCCTATCTAACACAGTTCTCATTATTTTAAACGGCCCTTTAGTTAAGCACAAATGTGTAAAACCATTTTTAAAAGCTCCCAGGGACAATACTTTATGCAGATGTTTTCTTTATTTTTATATTCCAATCTTATTTATAGTGGTTCTAAATCAAGGGTCAGCAAACTACAGCCCGCAGGCTAAATCTGGACCCCTGACTGTTTTTGTAAATAAAGTTTAATTGGAACAGAATCACGCCCATTTATTTACATGTTGCCGGTGGCTGCCATTATGCTACAATGGCAGAGGTGAGTTGTAATGCAGACCATCTGGGTATGCGATGTCTAAAATATTTACTACCTGAACCTTCACAGAAATATTTGCTAACTCTTGTTCTAAAGCCAGTATTGGAGGACCAGAATCACACAAGGGATTTCATAGTGCTTATCCCTACAGCAACTAAATAATTCTGTTTGTTAAAGCCTGCTTGTCTAGCTATATGTGAATTCTCAGAGAGGCAAGGACTCTTTTCTTCCCAAGACCTGAGCATAGAGACTAACACATTGTAGACCAGGAATAAATACTTGTTGAATGAATGAGCTAAGTGACTAGATTGATTGTTAACTCTCGAGGGCCAAAGCATGTCTTGATCTCAAATGAGAACTTGACTCTTGGTTAGTTCTCGATAATTGCCTGTTTGTGGCACAATCAATTACACAGGCTCTTAATTTAGAGAGTGGATATGTTTTGCAGGATATCTGGTGACCAAGCTAAACCCTTGTCTGTATGATGGTGGCTCACTTCAACATCACACCATTTGTGCCCATCCTCTCTCTAACTTCACAAAATCCTCTCTGCCTCAAGCCCAGATAGTTGGTGCTTGGCTCTGATGATGCTAATATCATCACTGATTTGCAAGCTGGTCCTCTATCCATCTGTGCCTCTCTGCATGGTTTCCAACAGCCTGCAGGGGCTCCACTGGGGTGCTCAAGCCCACCCTTCATCCCCAAGGCACCTGGGCATTCAGCCCACAACACTTGTGTACAAGAGAAACCAGGAGAAGATACTATAAGATTCTAGGAAGACACAGGGAAAAGGACCAAGTGGCTGAGACCTCTAGCTTGCCACTCCCAAGATGTATTCGTCATTTGGACACGGAAGATGGTTTAACCAGAAGAAGAGAGAAATCTGACTCTAATGGAGGCAACAAAATTTGGAAAACCGACTAAGAGCTTGGACATCTAACAGACCTGGATAAGAAGAATCTAAGCTCTGATGCTCACTAGCTGTATAAACTTAAGCCAATCAATTGATTTCTCTGAGATAAAAATACCTTAACAGTAAAATGGGTACACTGATATATTTAAAGTGCCCAACAGTGACAGGTATAATATAAATTTTACTTCTCCATCCCTTTCATATTTTCAATGCCACAAAGAGAATGAGTGTTGGAAATTTCCACTTACCGAGCATTCCTTTCTTGGAACTGGACAGACACATGTCCTTCTCTGCACTGGGTAGGGCAAAACTCACCACGAACACCTCCACCCCATCAGCCATCAGGGCCAAACCCAAGACAAAAAAGAGTGTCCACTGGAAGCGGCCATGGCCACACTCCTCCATGATGGTCTCGTACTGGTGGGCAAGCTGCTCCTCGTCTTCCATCCTCTCAGCCATCAGGTCTGCCTGGCCTGGAAAGCCATCTGCCCTGGAGGGCGCCATCTTGGTCTGCTTGGTCCTGACATCGTCTGGGTGAGGGATGCCCTGGTACTCGCCCTCATAGATCTCATCTTCCTCGTCATGGCCTTCTGTGACATCACTCTGCGCATCTTCTTCTGGGTTGGACTCATTGCCACGGTAATAGCCGTCACTGGGGGCATAGCCCTCGTAATTGTCCTGGTACTTGTAGTCATCCATTCCTTGGTGCCGGGACTGCCTGGTTGCCTCTCGAGCTATATCCCTTGCTCCGTGGTAGAGGTTTGGGCTATTTCGATAACCATCATTCATTGTGTCGTTTAAATGGAGAGTATGTCCATGTGACTTCTTGGGTGAAACTCACACCTGCTTTCTCCTCCTTTGTCTCTCCAATCAACCAGATTCGTGCAAAGGCAACCTAAGTATCCTTTCGCATGAGCTAGCTATTGAAAGTCTTTGGAAAGTTTCAAACTCTGGTCTGGTCTCCTTCAGAGACCCGGGGGTGCCGTGCTGGGAGGTGTTGATTAGAAATGGATCCAGCTGTTTTTCTTGACAAGGCGTGAGCGGGACTTGGCTGCTCGCTGGCGGCCGGATTTGTGCCACCACTGAAGGTTATGCCCTGAGAGTGGAGAGGAGGGAAAGGGAAGAAATGTTACAAAAGGCTGAAACTCTCACAAAACAGTCTCAGAATTAAATCAAATGTATATGTTAATGCCGACGCTTCGTGTGTAGGTAGAGGAAATCTTGATTTTTATGTTCACAGTCATATCAACAGAATGAGGCTGAATCAGTGAGACTGAAGGATCGGTGGCCAGAGAGGCTCTTTGAAGCTCTAGTGAACCCATGAAAGGGATCAGATCTTACCCAAGGATGCAGTATAAAGTGGCCAAGGGATTTTCAATGCAAGACAGTTTTGTGTTATGAATTACCTATTGGAATTTTATCAAGCCTTTGAGAACGGTGGAGGTTTATTACGGCTCTGTTTCTGTTGTGGAAATGCCAGCTTTTCTACCTTTGTTATGGAGTGGCTGTACAATTTTACAGCTAGAAATGCACAGCAAAGAAATATCCAGGACCATTTTTCCTGAGGCCCGGCTTACTTCTGAGACTCGGCACTGTAGTTCAAAGGCTACTGACCCTGACCTGAGGCTCAAACAGGCAGGGACAAGGGGCTGAAGACCCAGAGCCAGATAGTGTGAATCTGAAACTTGATGCCACTGCATAGTGGCTGTGCGACCATGCACACGCCTGTCCCAGCCCCCATTTTCTCGTGCATAAGATGAGGAGAGCAACAGCACTTAACTCACAAGGTTGTGCTAAAGTGCTTAGAATAGTGCCTGGCCTGCACGGCAAATGCCACTTAAGCCTTGACATTTCATTGCTTATTTTTTCCCCCTGAGTTTTAATTCTGGAAACCAGGAGACAGTGTTGTCTAGAGCCAGGGCCCTGACCTATGTCCTAATTCCAATCGCTGTGTCCCTCCGTTGACTCCTGCACCCAGGGGACTGTCATTCTGCCCTGATCACCTTCCTACAAGGTTTGGAGCCACCATTTCATGGTGCCTACTGTGTACCAGAAAATGTGCTCAGTGTATCACATCCCTCATCCCTCATTCTCACAACAATAAAAAAAGAAAGAAAAGTGTTTGTATCTTCACCTTAGAGATAAGGAACTACGGTCAGAGCGGGTGAGTGACACGATTGAGGTCATGGCACCAGGACTCAACCCAAAGGTCCACTGGTCCCAAAGCCAGTTCTTTCCATGGCCCTCATGCTTGCAGGTGCTGTTCTGAGGGACCGTCACATTAGGTCACCTGGGGGTCTTTAAAAATACAGATTCCCAGAGCATGCAGAAGGGCTGGTCGAGCTCAGAAATGTGAGTTTGTACACAACTCCTCAAGTGGCTCTGAGGCCCCTCAGGGATAGAGCCCAGCCTCCTAGACCTCCCACTCCCCCCAA
Source organism: Mirza zaza (assembly GCA_008750895.1). Classification (NCBI taxonomy): domain Eukaryota; kingdom Metazoa; phylum Chordata; class Mammalia; order Primates; family Cheirogaleidae; genus Mirza; species Mirza zaza. Next base: position 18,716 of record VSMD01051341.1, read on the forward strand.
CTCTCCCCAGCTGCCAGAGTCCCTGACAGGCATGGTGCTCAGAGCCCCACACCTTGGGGCTGCCAGAGATCCGCTCCCTAGCTCAATCCACCTGCCAACAGTAACCTTCACAGGTCCCTTGTGGCACCTGAACTCCATTGTGTTTTCACTGCACTCGGCAGATGTCTCCTCTCAATAGACTGGACACATTTGTCCATGCCACACCTGCTGGACTCCCTCCCCCACCCCTGCCTGCCCACAGCCCATCCCTGAGCCGTCTGCCCCACACCTGCCGCCAGGCCCTCCACGCCCTTGGCCCTGGACAGACTCATGCTTTGTGACTCAGCTGACTCAAACAACATATTGCATTTCCTTCTGGGAGGAGGCCAGAGATTGGTGGTTCTCCATCTTTTCAGGGTAGGCCAGAACCACTCGGACCATGGGATGCTCAATAGAAATGCAAACCCTAGAACCCCTCCCCCAAAGACACAGAACCTGCAGAGGAGGGGTAGGGCCTGGAAATCTGCATTTTCCACAAACCACACAGGGAATCCAGAAACTGCACTTTGAAAAACCATACCATAGCAGCTAGTGAGAAATATTTACTAAGAACCGATTCCCACTCTATCCTCTCAGATTTTTCACCATCCCTAGTAAATAAATTTATATTAGACCATGTTGGCCCGAACCATGTCAGATTACTATTCTAAATCCATTTTTATTACATCCATTTAGGAACCACTGGAGGAATATAAATCACATGTAAACAGCACGAAAGTTTGCAGAGTGCCATAAAAACAGAGAAAGGATGCCAACTGCCTGAGAGCTAGTGTGTTATTTCCATCCTGGGGCCCTACAAAAATGTCACGACCCAGAAACGATAGATTTGCAATTCCAGAAGCACATGTGGGAAACACCACTAGAGATAAGCTTCGGGGACTCGCTTTGCAGAGAGAAGCAGATCTTCGTCCAAATGACATCCCCTCACCAGATTCGTCAAAAGAACCACTGTGAGTGGCCAGTGCAGAGGAATGACGAGGAATCACTGTCCAATGATTTTGCATTTCGACGTTATCAGCTGAATTGTGTCCCCGTAGCATGAAGGTCTGTGGAAGCCCTAACCTCTAGCACCCCAGAAGGCGACTGTCGGGTCTGGAGCCGAGAGGGAGACACACGAAGCCTCAGGTGTAGCAAAATGCTGTTTGTTTGAGCATCTGGGTGCAGATGGGGGAGGCCGAGAAGAGCGTCCACACCAGGGGAGGGGAGAGCTTTGGGGTTTATAGAGGGTTTTTCCGGCAGGGAGTGAGCAACTGGGCCAGAACAGCCGCTGTAATAAATTATTTTCAAAACAACCAGTTCCCAGGAGCCCTGTGGGGAGGGATAAGCCTGTCCTTATCAGGAGGGATAAGGAAAGTAAGTTCCCTCTTGCATTCCACTCATCTCCCGAGGGGCCTGGCAAAGGCTACCTGCCTAGTACACCCCTAGGAAGGGGAGAGTGGTGGGTTTTATGGGAGGTTTGGATGGAAGTTTGGGGAGGGTGAATTCTTTAAGCCTAACAGTGACCTTATCTGGAAATAGGGTCTTTACAGAGGTGATCAAGTTCAGATGAGGTCATTAGGGTGGATCCTAACCCAAAACGACTGGTGTCCTCATCAAAAGGAGAAATCTGGACACAGAGGCAGACACGCACAGAGGGACGGGATGTGCAGACCGGGGAAGATGCCATCTGCAAGCCCGGAGCTGCCAGAAGCTAAGAGAGGGACCTGGAACGGATTCTGCCTTGCAAGTCTCAGAAGGCATCAGCCCTGGGGACACCGTGATTTTGCACGTCTAAGCTCCAGAACTGTGAAATGACAAATATCTGCGGCTTAAGCCACCCAGCTTGCAGTACTTTTTGGCAGCAGCTCCAGGAAACTAATACAGTCAACAAGCCTGGCATTGACCAACGATCAAACCCCCACGGTATGAATATTAACTGAGGGTCAAGGTCAGCATTTTATAAACAATAGCTCATTTATTCACATAGCCAATAGTAAAACAAGATAATTCTCCCCATTTCACAGACAAAGAAACTGAGGAAAAAGAGGATTAAAAGATGTGCCCAAATTCACACAGAAAATTGACAACCAGGCTTGGATTTGGAGCCATGGTCCAACACAGCCTCAGGGATGATGCGGGGTGGGAGAAACTGAGGCTCCAGGGGGATAAGTCCAGGCCACAGGCTGGGCTGCTGGCAGAGCATGGACTGACATCAGGCTTCCAACACGCAGGTTGGGGTTCGCTCACCCCCCATCAACAAACCTGCTGGGATCTTTGGTGCTGACGGCACCACTGTATTACATGACTCGATCTCCATCCTCAAGAGGTCTACCCTCATGAGAGAGTTAGATTGAAACACCACAAAGCATCATACAGTAATAAAAATTACAATCTTAATTATTACAAATATTACCTTTGATCTAATGAATATTTGCCTTGAGGCTCTGTGCCATGTCCTGCACTAAGTGATCATAAGCTTTACCTCTTTTATCCTGCAGGACAACCCTATGGGGCAGGACTGTTATCACACCCATTTTACAGAAAACAAGAGTGAGGCTGAGGAAGGTAGATAGATGACCCAGGGTCGCAGATAGTAGGTTCTTCAAAAGGTTTCAGAGGAGAGAAGGGTCCCTGTGGTCTGGGCTCTACTGAAATAGTATCCCAGAGGTAAGGGGGACATCCACAGGCAGGAAAGGACTTGAGGAAGCAAACAACGGAGGGAGAGGAGAGCACTGGAGGCTGGAGAACCAGGATAGGCACCGACATGGAGGCAGGGTGGCTGCCTCTTTTGGCAGCAATGAGAGACCAGTTGGGCTACAGCAGCCGATCCAGAAATCTGAGAGATGTGACAGGGAAGACATGACAGTCAGTCTGAATGCCCTGCTCAAGATTTGGAATTTGCTTTGACAAGGGGAGCCAGTGAAGGCTGTTAAACTGAGCAAAGCAGTGCAGTATAGCAGAGCAGGGATCTAGAAGGATCCCCTGGTGGAGATGTGCATCCTGGTTTTTAAGAGAAAAATCTAAGGACAGCAAAACCAGAAGCTTTCATGTGTGCGCGTGCATGTGTGTATGTGTGCACACGCCTGCTTGGTCATAGTCCAGAGGAGAGGGGAGGCCTGGACAAAGGTGGTGCCATGAACTGGAAAGACAGACAGACACAAGGGGACTCCCACGGGAGCACAGGAGGTCCATTCCCAATCAGGTGAGAAGGACGGGCCGAGGGTGACTCTAACAAGATGACTCTATGGAGACAAATTCTAGCCTGGAAATCTTTAATTGCTGTGTAATTAGGACAAACAAAATTCTTTTGTAGACTGATCTGCCCTTTTTATGCAGTGGCGGCATATATATATAAACAGACGCAGGTGCCAGAGGGTCCCAGGTTCAAGTCCTGACTCAGCCACTTCCTACTATCTGTGTGCAAACTACCAACTGCTCTGTGCCTCAGTTTCTTCATCTGTAAAACGTTTACAAGAAGAGTACATACATCACAGGGTTGTTGCGAGAATTCAATGAGATATCCATGATGAGTGCTTAGCACGGTGCCTGGCACAGGTGTGATCAACATGCGTTTGATCTAATTGCTATTATTGTTGTTGTCATTAGGATTGTTATCCGACTGAGCACTGACAATTACACTGTAGCCAAGATCTCAGCTGGAGCCTAGCCTTGCTCCCCATGAGATGTGGGGTCCATCTGGGCTGGGGAACCAAGCACAGAGGAAAACAGACAGTTACTCATGAAAACCATTGCCTTTCAAAAATGCTCCCTGGCTAATCTCATAAGCATTCTCCTTTAACTCTTCCATTCTGTTAACCTCTGCCTCTATGCTATTTGATTCAAAATCATTCTGCGGTAAACAGTTGTTCATCATTAATTATCATAGAGAACAAAGGTAAAAACAATATTATAATCAAATGATGTAATGCTTCCCCAAGTCTGTTCTATAGAACATTAGGCCTTGAATGTGCTCCTTTAAGAGAAAAAAAGAATTCTAAGAGCAAATAAATTTGGGAAACATTGAACATTCTGCTCACCATTTTCTTTCCGTGATTCACAAGGCACATTGCTGTATCAAAGGCGTTGAGAAGACCTGAACAAACACCTGTTTAACACCATAGTGGGATACCACTGCACATCCATTCAAATAGCTATAATCAATAGACAATAGCAAGTGTTGGCTAGGATGTGATGAACTTGAACCCCCAGAAACTGCTGGTGGAACATAAAATGGTCAGCCTTTGGAAAATAGTTTGGTAGTTTCTTCACATGTTAAACATACACTTACCAAATAACACAGAAATTCCATCCTAAGAAACCACCCAAGATAAATAAAAACATATTGTTTTTATGTGTTACCACACAAAGACTTGTGCATGACTGTTAATAGCAACATGATTTGTAATAGCCCCAAACTGGGAACAATATGAATGTCCATCAGCTGATGAGTGGATAAACCAAATGGGGTCTATGCACACAATGAAATCCTAGCCGGCAATAAAAAGGAACAAATTACTGACACAAACTACAACTTGGTTGAACATTATGCCAAGTGAAAGAAGCCAAACGCAAAAGGCCACATCTTGAACGATTCCATCGATATGAAATGTCCAGAATAGGCAAATTCTTCAAGACAGAAAATAGATTACTGGTTTCCTAGGGCCATGGGGTGGGAGTGGGGACTGACTAAATGAATTAGAGGGAATTTGGGGTGGAGGCAGGGTGTCGATGGGAGTGTTCTAAAACTAGATTACAGTGATGGTATTGCAAGTCTATAAATTTACTAAAAGCCATTGAATTGCACACTTACAATGAGTGGATTTTATGGTATGTGAATTATGCATCACTATCCCCACCCCACAAAAAAGTCCTATTTAACCAGTTGGAATCAGTGTTTTCCACCATCCTAGACCTCTTTTTCCTTGGAACCTTTGTTAATAACCATGGAATATAGGCTCTTCTAAATAGTTTAGTACTGATTTTGTAGTAGAGTCTAAGCTCTATTCATCCTAGGATGTTGTCATGTCTTGAGGGATCATTTGGCAAGCATCCTGGAGTCTGTTTACACGTGGGACCAAGAGTTTCCTATTGAAAGAGAGAATTAGGGAATGTACCTTGGTCACAGCCGAAGGGGTCACTGCTAGAGGGAGAGACAATTCTGAAGCTCTGCAGCAGGTTCAGTCAAGCATTGGTGATGTATCAAGAGCCCAGAATGTAGCATCTTCAGTGTAAGCAACAATAGAAGGTGGTCCCCTTAGCCGAGATACCAGCATCCTCTCAGCACCCACCGCTGGAGAGCTGAGCAAATGTGTTGGTACCCTTGACAAGAGTCAGTAGCAACTATGTCTTCAGTTGCAAATGCCCTGGATGAGAGATTCACCCCAGTGAGTCAGGGCAGAGGAAGAACACAGCAGATATCCTGTGCTCAGAAGGACTAGATACCCTTGGGTTCTCCTGAAACTACTTAGCAGGAATTGGGGGATGGGGGGACTGAGGCATTACAGGGGCAAAGCCCAAGAAAATGTTATTTGAGAACTTAATTGTAATTCTATTATATTTTACATGAACAAGAAACAGGCAAATCAATTAGTAGTAACTAATTGATAGCTGCTAATGAGATCTTCATGTGTATCAGTTAGTCTTGTAGAAAGTGATGGGGTTCAGGACACACTACCCCAAAATATGACACCTTGGCTTTTGAGAAAACAACACAAGTGGGAGGGTCTCTCTGACCTTCCCTTCGCCCTTCTCTGCTGAAGTGGGTCATTCAAAAATCCTCTGATCTTCCTCTAAAGTAGATCATAAAATCTAAATTCCAAAGGTGCCCAACGCTATACCCTATATGCTCACCTCTGAAGACACCAGGACACAGGGAAGAAACTGAACAAACACACCTTGGTAAGTTCTCCCCAGTTAACTGTCACCAGATCACGCCCCTTTTGTCCTGTAATTGTACTCCAGCATGACTATCCACAAAAATACACAGGTTTCCCTGTTTCATTGGGTCTTCATTTCTGAAGGTACCCATGTCACATAAAACTTATATTAAACACATTTGTATGCTTTTCTCTTGTTAATCTGTCTTTTGCTATCAGGGTGAGAACCTAGCAAAGGGTGAGAAAAGAAATCTCTGTCTCCTCTATAACACCTCTTACTTTAGTTCCCGCCTAATTGAGAAAGTCATAGGGCAGAAGGACTCAGTACAAAATATAGGCAGTCGTGTAAGAGAAAGACCACCGACCATAGAACAGAGGACCTGGATTACCATCCCATCTCTGCCATCAAGTCTCTGTGGGACCCTGGATGGAGTTGCTTGCCTTTTAAGGTTCTAGCTCCTCGTCTCTCAGATGCGGGACTGTGCTGGGTGCTGGATGGTTTCTAAGTCCCTGTCCAGCCGTCTGACTCAATATTTTCCTGTGTATCTGTGAAAATGCTTTGAACCATCCAAGTAATATATGATAACATAATTGTTACTATTTTAATATCTAGGACAGTGTTTCTTTCAAGTTAAGAGCAACATTTACAAACCGATTAACCACTTTTTTGGTGGGGGCAGGGGGCCAATGTGATGTCTCCTTACTCTCAAACATTTAGAATTACTCCAAGAGGTGCCATGGCATTGCACACGTTTATTATCACATCGCATTGGAATTACTGATGTCCTTTTGTTTATGTCTCTCTCTGCCAGGACATTGTGAGCAAGTCCAAGATAGATGAAGCACCCGAATTTTATTTATCTCTGAACCTCTGGCACCAAACACAGAGTCTTGAACACAAAAGGTCCTCGAGAATGTTTGCTCAATGAATGAGCAAGTCAAAAACGGCCCATGAGCCAGAGTGCCCCTGCTTCGCTGTATAGACCAACTTGTTTAATGCTGTGCTTTACTTTTGTTTAAAAAATAACAATTAAATTCAAAGGTGAGATCATTTGACATATTCACACAGAGGCTTTTCCTCTTTGACTTTCCTGTTGGACTTCTATTAACACCAGCAAGTTCCTAGCCGAGCTAGCTGGGGGCGCAGTGGTTCTAAAGACTGCTTAAGTTATTTGTTTTCAACTTTATGAACAGAAAATATGTTTTAGCCACCTGCGATGCTTCCTGAAATATACTGCTTGATGTTTTTGGAGTAGGTTACATCAACCCGTGGGCTGAAAATACCCAGGCTTATTTGAAAATACCAATACTGGCTGGTAGTGGGAGACAGTGTTCTTTGAGGCTTCTAAGGATCGCTGTGCTTGCCCTACTTAAAAAAAGTTTTGATTCTTTAGTATTACACTAAAAGTGCTTCTTTCTTCTTAGCTGAATCATTCATCTAATCTTCTATTATGTTAAAACAACTAGTTTTCAAGGTGTGTGAAACAATCAATTATTAAACAAGAACCAAGCCACATGATTTTTTTCTGCTGGAGAAAAAAAACAAATACTTTAAAATAATACCAAATACTTTAAGTACTTAAATACCAAATACTTGATTCCAGTCTTAGTTTGAATTTTCAGTATGGTTCTTAGTTTTTTTGTTGTTGTTGCTTTTTTTTTTTTTTGAGACAGAGTCTGACTCTGTTGCCCAGGCTAGAGTGCCGTGGCATCAGCCTAGCTCACAGCAACCTCAAACTCATGGGCTCAAGCAATCCTTCTGCCTCAGCCTCCCGAGTAGCTGGGACTACAGGCATGTGCCACCATGCCCAGCTAATTTTTTCTAGATATTTTTAGTTGGCCAATTAATTTCTTCCTATTTTTAGTAGAAATGGGGTCTCCCTCTTGCTCAGGCCAGTCTTGAACTCCTGACCTTAAGTGATCCTCCCCACCTCGGCCTCCCAAAGTGCTAGGATTACAAGCGTGAGCCACCACGCCCAGCCAAGGTTCTTAGTTTTAATATATAAAAGCAGAACAACAATTTATGGAGAAGTATGTTAATCAAAGCATTATTTGTAACATAAAATCTTGAAAATAACCTATATGTTAACCAACATGGGCTAGGTAAGTACATGTTAGCATATTCATACAGTTAAATATTATGATGATATAAAAATTATGTTTTTGAAGGACTTTTTAAGGGAAAAAAGAAAATGATCACACTATCATACTTACAGGAAAATGCTAGGTGAATCATGTATTAATATAATTAAACCAATAGCAGTATATTATTATATGAATATGTATTTATATTGTGCAAATATATCTGGGAGGATGATCTGTTCAGATGTTAATGTTTGCCTATTACCCTTTGAGAAGCTCATTTTCTCCCTCTCTGCTCTACTGTGTTCTAAAACCACACAAAGTGTGCTCCTCACACCACCTGCAAGAGAATCACCTGGTGCTAGTTAAAAGAAGACTCCTGGACCCCACTCCACACCTGCCAAAACAGCAGAGGGACAGAAATACGCTTTCTTTGCAACCTCTCCATGTAATTTCTTTTGCTCAAAGTCAAGAACCTCTGACCAGAGCTTTTCTTGCCCCAGGAAGCAGCTAATCATTTCTTTGTGATTTAAGCGCAAGGCCAAAGAAGCCTTCATCCGAATCTCCAGATAGTTAGGCCCTTGCAGGAGCTAAGCTGAAAGGGGAAGGGAAGAAGGGCTGGTGCGTGGACTGGTAGACGGACCCAACCACTGGGAGGAGGAAGAGGCCTCCTAGAAGACGGCGTGTGAGTGCCCTGAGAGGAGACGGAAGCTGCCCCTCCTGCAGCCGCACTCTGGATGTGGGGTAGCTATGGGACACCCCAGAAGCTATTTACCCTGCAGCCCTGGGGTCAGCAGCAGGGGTCCCAGCCCACACTACAGCTACCAACAGAATCAAGAATCAGTGAGCAGTGTCTCTTGTAGTTCACCCAAAGCAGAACCGCCCAGCAGGTGGCAGAAGCCTTGCTCTTGCAGGCAGCACTGAGCTGCAGAAAGAACAAGAACCACAGTGGCTACAGCCATGGACTAAGGAGGCAGGCACCCCCCCCCCAGTGTCAGGAGGCCACTTAAACAAGTGGTCCAGTGGGATGGGGAAGGGAGCCTGAACAAAGACCAATATGGGCAGCTTGCCACCCCTACTTTGATTTGATTTCATTAAAAAAAAATTTTAAGTGGTATTTCTTGGAGTGAGTGTTGCAAAGCCAAGTCTTGCCCGTTGCCTATATTCACAGACACCAGCTCGGCCACTTGCACGTTCTGTGGGTCAGAGCAGGTTGCTGAGCCTCCAAGCTCCAGTTTCTTCATGCATGAGATGAGGAGAACAAAGATCCCTATGTATTTTGTTCCCAAATAACTGATTCCCAAGGCAAGTGTTTGCCAAAGTGGAAGATGCCACCTTTCGTGGTCCCTGACATGATTTCAAAAGGTATTTGAAGATACCATCGAATAATATTGAATCATACAGAGGAAAAAGTGATTCCATCTTCAGTGTTCTTTCAATCCTTTTAGATCGTCAAGGAAAAAGGCGCCTATTGGGGGCCAACACAGCTCTACCACCTCCGTGCTAACTTGCTAGCTGCCCCTTCTAATGCCGTGAAAACAAGTTCAGAGCATTTAGGGGGAACAGTATCTGGCTACCATCAATAACATGACATTGTGTTTTTACTGTGTTTGTTTTTATAGTTACCCTATATTACCCTATAGTTTACCCTATAGTTACCCTATAGTTTACCCTATATTACCCTATAGTTTACCCTATATTACCCTATAGTTTACCCTATAGTACCCTATAGTTACCCTATAGTTTACCCTATATTACCCTATAGTTTACCCTATATTACCCTATAGTTTACCCTATAGTTACCCTATAGTTTACCCTATAGTTACCCTATAGTTTACCCTATATTACCCTATAGTTTACCCTATAGTTACCCTATAGTTACCCGCTTTCACTGTGTTTGTTTTTATAGTTACCCTATATTTACAACAGTGATAGAATATCTTTCCTAAATAAATGCATTCACAGTTAATAGAAGTGATTCGATTTTTAAAAAGTAAGTAATTAAGTAAGAAAAGTACGGGAAGTGGTATGTGATATTTGCCAGAGAAAATGTAAAAACCTTGAGGATCATGCATGGATTACGGGAGTTTGGCAAACACCACCCTGATGGGAAATGTTACCTTCAAAGGAGAGGAAATAACACTTTCTGAGCTGAGTACTTTAAATTTACCGTCTTATTTCAACTTCACCATACTAGGAGTTAGATATCTTTACTTTTCTATTCCATAGATGAGATAACTAAGGCTCAGAGAGGCTAAGTCACTTACCAAGGTCACACAGCTAGGAAGTTCAAGAGTCAGATTCAAATTTTCCTCTTACACCAAGCTGCCTGCCCCACACCCTTATTACATCTTCCACTGCCACATGGGTACCTCTGGGAAACCAACGCCAGCTGGAGGAGAAATTAAAGGTATGGAGGAGCCTACTGGCCGCCACTGGGAGAGCCCGCCTGCCGGACAGCTCAGTGCCCCCACCCTCAGGATCTAGGCTTCCTCTCTTCTCTACCAGAACCTTCCTCTACAATTCCACTTTGCCTTACAATCAAACACACCAACAAAGAGCATGTACCGCAAGAGGTGACTGAGCACACCCCATATGACCGCTTAAGTAAACGCTAAGATGGACAGAATTCTACAGTAACTCTTAGCAAGCTTGGGTAATGCCAAGTTATATGATGATGGAATCCACGTGGTGGCCAGTGAGTCCAGCAGGAGCATAGAGAGACCTTGGTAGGAAGGCTGGGGCAGGTCGGGAAGGGAGTTGAGTGGTAACAGAGGGTGTCAACTGCTCGCCACCTCAAAGCATGAGGAGTGACGCTGGGCCGGACAGATTTTGGACCAGGCCCAAGAAAGAAAGAGGGCGAGTTTTCCAGGGAGTTTTTGTTCTTACTTTTGTTTTTACTGAGAAGCAATATTTCTCCGTAAAGAACAATAATAGCTATTAAAACAGAACCCTCTACAGCTGCACAAATCTACCGGAGGCTCAGAGAACACGACTCGGGCTTGTTGAAGTGACCATTTATACCTAGGTCATATTTCTGGGGCACTTCAATTTCACAAAGTGAAGAAGAGATATTGTAACCTGGTGGACATTCCAGATACATTTTTTCCTTCCCAAAATAGAGCTGATCCGAAAACAGTTCTACTGGCTGAAAGCCTAGCTTAAAAATAAGAAGCAAATAATTTCCCACTAAGCCAACAATAGAATTGAGTATGACTTTTAAGACTGCTACGGCCACCATCAAACAAACTATCAAAGAGAAAGCCACACACCCATGAACTCCTTCTTGTGTGGTTGGCAGATCTTGTCTGATGATCCTACTAGTTTTTAACTTCTGACACTGCCAAAGAAGCAAGGTCTGGGACAAGCCCTGTGCTCCACTCCAGTGACACTGCCTTAGCACAGCTGTCACCTGAATTACCTGACACTGTCAGCCCCACTCCCACCACCCAACTAAAATCTCTTGGTGGCTTCTCAAGACCTTCAAACCACTGTCTTTGGTTTGGCCTTGAAGGAGCTTCACTGAACAATGCCCACTCCACCTCTCCAACTTCACTTTCTCCCCTTCTGGTAGCCTCTTCCCAGGGGAGTGGCTCTACTCGATTTCATCATTGTGGTCATTCATTTATTCTGTCAGTACTTCTGGGGCATCTACTATGTGTGGCTCCTCGCCAGGTGCTAGGGACACTCAGGAGAATAAAACAAGCTCCTCGCTCATGTCCCTTATAGTCTAGTGCAAGCAGTCCCCAACCTTTTCCGCACCAGGGACCATTTTCATGGAAGACAATTTTTCCATGGACTGGGGATAATTCAAGCACATTACATTTATTGTGTACTTTATTTTTATTATTATTACATTGTATTAATAACATATAATAAAATAACTACACAACTCACCATAGACTGGAGACCCCTTGTCTAGGAGATAGAAATCTTACTAAACCTAAGGACAACAGACTTTCTGCAAAGAGAGGGTCATCTCTTCACACACAAGGTATTCTCTGTCTTCAGGTTCCTTGGGACCTTTGGAAGTATTAATATATCCAAAACAGTCAAAACGCAAAGCTGGCATTAAACTTAGAAGATTTGTTGCTCCAATAGGGGGCACTACATGAAAAATGTGATCTCCTAAAAGACTTGAGAAACTCTGTGGATACGGAACTGTGGGTTATTGAGGCAGGCAGGCTAGAATCAGAGACACCAAGGAGGACCTGGGACCGTTCCCCACCACACCCCAAGTGCAAGTCTGAGAGTGACAGCAGGCTGGAAGGACCATTGCATTACGTCCTGATTTGCCTCTGCTCTGATCAGAGCCTTCATGCACTTTTTTTTTCTTCCTTGAAACTAACCCACCGTTTGCTACAAGTGCAAGTCTGAGAGTGACAGCAGGCTGGAAGGACCATTGCATTGTGTCCTGATTTGCCTCTGCTCTGATCAGAGCCTTCATGCACTTTTTTTTTTCTTCCTTGAAACTAACCCGCCCTTTGGTACAGTCTAGCCCTGGAAATGCCTCCTCCTATCCTCTAGTATCACCTGCAATGCACATGTGCTGCAGCTCAGGCCTTTTGATTTGCTGCCCCCGCTTGGTGGGGGTCCCCGGCCTATGCCACCCAGTCACAGCCCCACCCCATACCCTATCAGCCTGCAGCCCTCCTGCCCCCTAGAAACCGCTCTGACATTTCTCACTGGGGAAACTCTAAGTAGAGGGCTCGTAGCTTACCTTGCAGTCCCACATATTTCCTAGAAATAATAATTTTTGCTTAAACTCACCTCGGTGTGCTCCAATTCCTGCCTCTGTCTCCTAATTATCCACCAATGACTCAAGCCTGGGTGTCACTGGCCCTGCTTCTCCTCTGCCGGGACGCTCCCGAGCCCCAGCCCAGTGTATCTCTCCTCTATAATCAGTCCCCTCCTTCTCCCCATCCTTGCCCCTAATTTGCTTTGGCAAATTATAAACTTTGTAATTAGAAAGGGCTAACATGTTGCCAGGAATGCAAACATATTTAGTGCTAAAGCCTAGCGTTCCGCGCAGCTCTGGGCTCCACTCCAAATCCTAGAGTGACAGAGAAAGACAAGGGGAAAGGAAGGAAACCTTTAATGAGCTTGCCGTTTATGTCAGGAGATTTCTTAGCCACGATGTCATTTAATCCTCCCAAGAGGTGGGTGTAGGTAGCAGTAGCTCAGAGAGGCCAGGAGATTTGCCCGCAGTCATAAACCTGGGGAGAGGCAGAGCAGGACTCGAACCCAGGTCTACACCTGCTGCCTCTGCAGTCATCTTTGGGCTTCCCCACGTCAGCGCAGGATGTCACAGGCTGTCTCAGTCTGGCACCTGACAGGCTCAGCTACTTGGGCGACAGAGTTCCTCACCATGCGTCTTGCCACTGTTGGCTTTCCCATTCAAATTACATGCTTGGCGAGGAAAGAGTTCAGATGATGTCAACATTTTTGAAGAACTCTGCTGAAGCCACCAAAACCGGCATTGCCACAGGCACAGCTTACGGCTGACCGCTAGACTATAAGCACCCTGAGGACAGGGGCCCTGTCTGGCCTGTTTTTGTCTCCCAAGTAGCAGGTAGCAGGACTGGACACCGACTGCACATAATATAAATACATTATTACAAAGAAAAAGAAAAAGATCACGCTCCTGGGCAACTGGAGCTGAGAACGGTGGAAACCCAAGCCGTCCATCCTTGAAACTGCCCTTGGATTCTGGAACAAGCTCTAACGTCGCTATGTCTTGGAGTCCTGAGCGGAGTGAAAAGAGAAGATAGATGTGAAAGAGCCACCAAGCGGGGCGACAGGAAGATTATTTTTTTAAAAAGATGCATCTTCCTTGCCTTCCTATTCCTAAATCACCTTATTCTATAGAGGGGAAAAGATGAATTTTGAGAAGACCCGTCAGGAATATTTTTGTAGCTCCTCATAAGCTCCTAGAACCTTCCTAGAAACGGATGGCGCATTGCAGCAGCATGCTGCATAAAGGACAAGCCCTTCATCAGGCACCACCCAGAGTCCACCCTAGAGCTGCCTGCTGCTGTCATCGTAGCCCAAAGACCAAATGCACCGTGTCTTTCTGTGTTCCCTGAATATGAGACTGCCAAATAATCTTTAGCAGTTTTTGCCTCTGAAATCAACTAACACTGTGTTGTTTCCTTTTCAAAGGGAGGAAAAAACTTTCCTCTGCATCATAAACCACAGGGTAATGATTCACCCTAGAGGTATAAGGGGAAAAAGAGGTAATGCGGGCCGGGCATGGTGGCTCACGCCTGTAATCCTACCACTCTGGGAGGCCGAGGCAGGCGGATTGCTCGAGGTCAGAAGTTCAAAACCAGCCTGAGCAAGAGCGAGACCCTGTCTCTACTAAAAATAGGAAGAAATTAATTGGCCAACTAATATATATAATAAAAATTAGCTGGGCATGGTGGCGCATGCCTGTAGTCCCAGCTACTCGGGAGGCTGAGGCAGGAGGATCGCTTGAGCCCAGGAGATTGAGGTTGCTGTGAGCTAGGCTGACGCCATGGCACTCACTCTAGCCTGGGCAACAGAATGAGACTCTGTCTCAAAAAAAAGAAGAGATAATGTGTAAGCTGTTGTGCAAATAAATAGAAGGATAGATATACAAATTTTTGCAAAATGGGGAGGACTTAGTGGTCTCTCCTGGGGAATTTAAAACCAGCTGTTCAGGCTTCATCACTAAGTTTCTACTACATCAGAAAAACTCCAGCTGTTTCCACTGGGCTCAGAGACTAGACTGTTGACATTGAAGGGGTGCAGAAAACAGTACCCAAAACATGGTACCTTGGAAGCTGGGGACACAGCAGAAGCAGAAAGGTCTCCCTGACCTTTCTCTCACCCCTTCCTCCCCTGAAGCAGGCCACAGAATTCCCCTTGCCCCCACTTCTCTGATGTAGGCCATAAAACCTAGGAGAATCAATCTCTGACGTTCTCCATCCCTCATGTGACAGGTGTCCTGTTCCTGCCCTATACCTGGAAGGGAGGAATGTCATACAAGGATGCCAAGAAGAGCCTGAACAGACAGGCCTTGCTAAGTCCCACTGCCCAAGTTTATCATCATTAGATCACACCCTTTTGTCTTCCAGTCATAATTCTGCTCTGCTGCCCACAGAAATACACAGATCTCCCTGTCCCTTTGGGTCTTTGTTTCTGAAGCTTCCTGGGTCAGGTAAAACTTCTATAAAATAAATTTGTACCTTTTTCTTTTGTTAACCTGTCTTTTGTCATAGGCATCCCAGCCATGAACCTTGTGATAAGTCAGGAAAAGAAATTATTTTTTCTCCCCTACAGTACCAAGCTGACCAAATAGACGTGATGGACATTCCCCCCAATAAATCAGCCCCGTGTTTGTGTGCAGTGCATGAATCATTTTCTTGTGGGCACCACACAGACCACATGGGTCCTTTGCAGGTACAAGGATTAGAAAGAGTCCTTAACTGAGCCGGATTTTCGCTCTTGACACAGGACGCCGTCCACAGAGGTGTCCTTCAGTCCTGCCTACCTACAGCTCAGTTTCACATCTATCACAGAGCTATCATCTTGCCCTCAGTCTCAACTAAAATGCTCCCTCCTCACTCTTGTGGGCCTCTCTGAAAGACTCATATCCCCAGGGTTGGAACACAATGTGCTTTTCTATTTTGGATAATATGTCTGAATAAAAGATCCTAACTTCAACACATCAGTTTCGAACTTCTGAATTGATCAGGGGACCCATTTTTCCTTCTCTGGTCATATTTGATTTTAAATGTGCTCTTTTTATACCATATAATATAATCAAGTCAAGGGGAAAGATAACAGGTACTAGGTCTAACATTTATATCCTTACAAGCACAGCAGTTAACAAACCAGAAGACAACTCCACTTTCCTCTTAACTAAGCATTGACCACCCCCAGCCCCAGTCCCACTCACTGAAAACATTTTTCCAACTGCTGGCTTCCAAATAGGCATTGCCCATAATGTCCCCAGGTGGAGAGCCCTTCTCAAGTTTTCAATCTCATTCTGATCCAAAGAAATTCCTAAAGGGGTTTATGACTTTTACTAAACTGAAATTCAAAAAAGTAACTCTAGCCAGGACTTTGAAGAGCCAGCCCCACATGGATCAAAACAGCATCCATGCAGGAAAATGCCATATATATGGTTACATGCATGGAGAACCTTCTGGAAGGGGGCGCTTCCTTAAGAAAATATTAACGTAGTTATCTCTGGGTGTAAAAAGAAAAAAAAAAAAACATTCAAGACCTCCCAAATTTATTATGGCAGGGAGAAAAGTTAAGCCCTGAAAATGAACTCATATAACGTGGCTGTTTTTCTTCTCTGATGCCTGATGGTTGCTTCCTGACCTTAGTGCTGAGATGTTGTACATTAACCAGACCCCTATTCTTTACGTAAACCAAGACTGAGTTTGGAGACAGAGACCCTTGCGATTGTTACCTCTTTACAACAGAATGTGAAGCAACTCCCTTTGAGTGTGATCGATAGTAGCCAATCAAACCATATATCTGTATGGAAAATGTTGTAATTCCATTCAGCACCTCCGTTTTTGCCTATATAAACAGTCCTCCTTGTCTCCCACACCAGCGAATGGATCTCCATTCTTCTGAGCATCTCTGCTCCCCCAACAACCACCCTCACACGTGGCGCTTCAATAAACTCTTTTAACTGGATCCTGAGCCTTCTGATTATTGCAGGCGGACACCAGAGAGAAGAATCATGTGCATGGTACCAAGTCAACAAAGCTTTCTAAAGGAGGCATAGAAGGAAAAACAACAGCAGCAATAGGGATGTGTGAGCTTCTCTCTAAAGTGCAGTGAGTTTGCAATCTTTCATGTCAGAAAACAAAAGCTGCAGCTCGTAATTCAGCATCAGAGCAACCCAGGTTTGAATGAAGGCGAAGATCTTGTCCAAATCACTTAACCCCTCTCAACCGCAGTGTCCCCACCCGTGAGAATCAGCCCACAGAGTGGAGCTGAGGAATAGAAGAAAGTAAGTGGGTAGATAAATAAGCACTGGTAGATGTGTGTAAAGCTCAATAAATATTACCTATTACCATCAACTCTCATCACATCACAAATGTGGGTGAATTTTTCTCCCAGAAAAATACTCCTCCTCAAAACAAAAATGTTAAAAAAATTAAGAGAAATGAAGGCACAATCTCCATGCGCTGTCGGGTAGAACCTACTGTGCTGCCTACTACAGTAGCACTGGCCCCCACCAGCTACTGAGAACTTGAAATGTGGCTGGTGCGACCGAGGAACTGGATGAAATTTTAATTAATATGGATTCGGGAAATAAAACCATAAATTAAGACCACCAGCTCTCCAGATAAGATGGACTCCCTGTGGCTAGTAGAGATGCTCTAAATTTAAAAGCACAACCTGGCAGACACGGCAGGGTGGGAGGGAGCATAACATGCCCTGCTGCGAAGCCCCCAACCAACCCTTTGAAAGAAACATCTGAAAGAGGCTTCTGGTTTGGGGCTTGGAAGCCACCCAGTCAGGGCTCCACTATTTGAACCAATCAGAACAAGTCTGGATCCTTTATTTGCATAAATGGACCAGGTTGACCGCCTGGGCAAAAACTTTCCCTATTTAAGCTAGACCCTCCCTTTGCTCTTTGGGGAGCACACCTTCACTTGTACTGAAGGCTGTGCCCCCCAGTCTGCAGACTGGCTTTTCTATAGAAAATAAAGCTCTTTCCTTTCCTCCATAGAGCTCATGGTCTTTCGTTTACAGATTTAAAGGTAAGTAGCCACACACAACTAGTGTTGGACAGCACAGATTTAGATCTGGCCTCCTTTTCACCAAAGAGGCAATGAGCTTCAGAGACGTGCAGGAACCTGGCAGAAGCCCCCAGTGTGTACGACATGCTTCACACTAGCCTCCAGGCCTCCAGATTCCAGCCATTTTTCTACCATACCCCCAACTCTTCTCAAAGAAAACGCCCAAACAGAGGAATCCAGATTATTTTCATTTTCTCTAAAAGCAGATGAAACCCAAGCTAAACCATAATAAGACTGCCGCATTTAGCATACTTTTGAAATAGAAAACATAATAGGGTTTTTGAATAAAGATATAAAAGTATTTCATCACAAAGGCTTAAGCCGTTAACTTTTACAGTTATTTGCATTTAAATAGAACACACTCTTGATGCTTATTTAAATGCTGCAATATATAATGCAATTCTGATGGTAGGATTCCAGGTGGTGGGGGATTTCCTTTCAATGGTACCAGGCTCATGCCTGCTGGCCTAGACTACTGCAAAGACTCGCCCTACTTTGCTCTGAATCACCTTGACCACGGCGGATGGTGTAGAACCTGCTGACAGCTCAGCTGTGACTAAGCAGTTGGATAGCTGGGCAAGGTCCCACTTGTGGAGGTCCATAGGGAGAAAGGCTTGTAGGTCAAGTCCAACCCTAAGTCTTCAGGGGAAGCTGACACCCTCAAGGGATGGCATTTGTTCTGCCCTCGGTGGGCAACAGATTCATAAGACGATTTTAGGAAGGAACTACTGCTGGATTAAGACAATACAGTGAGATTGTCATGCCAAGCATTTACTGAAGACTCACTGTTGTCTGCTGTGATGTCTACCTAGTCCCCCTCACACCCAGGACTGGAGCCCTCACTCCCCAGATGCTAGGAGCATGGGTAGCTGTCAGTCCTTCCTCAGCACTGCCTAGGACTGAACAGAGGGTCTTGCTCCAGGTCCAGCCTGAAGCCAATGACTGATCATTGCGGGGATAAAAAGGCCAGGCCCACTGGCCCCTCCTCAGGTTGACTCTATGGGCCTTTCCAGCTCCAGTGTTCTCTGGAGGGATGAGACTGCAGCCACCTTCTCCCTCTGGCCATCCCTGCTTCTTGCACCATCCTCCGCCCACAAGTGTTGATCCCAAGAGCACTAACTAACGCACAGTGCTAACCTCAGTCTACTTCCTGGGGGACCCATCTGCAACAGGTACAACCATGCTTCCCTGAAAATAAGACCTAGCCGTAAAATAAGCCCTAGCAGGATTTCTAAGCACTTGCACAATATAAGCCCTACCCCAAAAGTAAGACCTAGTGATGGGCGTGGCTGCGCAGCACATCTGCACAACCATGCATTTCATAGCGGAGAAGTAAAGAAGACGAGCAGCCCTTTTCATCTGCCCCATCGTGACAGCTACTATCCCAGAGGTGACCGGAAAGGTGTGGGCAGCCCCACCAATAAGGTCGGCTCCCCCTGTCAGGTCCCGGCCATCCTGTGCATGCTGCAAGCTGAGGCTTTGAGGGGAAAATAACACATCCCCTGAAAATAAGCCCTAGGGTGTTTTCTTGAAAAAAACTAAATATAAGACCCTATCTTATTTTCGGGGAAACATGGTACATGCCAGCCGTGTTCTCAGCTTTTACAGAAAAAACAAACAAATAAGCAAACCAAACTCTGTAAAATGATTTAAAGAGGTTTATGCTGAGCTGCATATGAGTGACCAATGGCCTGGGGAGCCATGCCCAAGAAGCCTTGAGTAAGTGGTGCCAAGGTGGTCAGGTTACAGTTTGGTTTTATACATTTTAGGGAGACAGGAATTACAGGTAAAATCATAAATCAGTTTGTGAGAGGTATGCATTGGCTTGGCCCAAAAAGGTGGAACATCTTGAAATGAGGGCTTATAGGTTATCGGTGGGTTCAAGAGTCCTTGATTTGTAATTGGTTAAAGAAATAAAGCTTTGTCTGCAAGCTTGAATGTCTTAAGACTGCCACGATCTACCAACTCCAGTGATTTGTTCAACAAATTGATGGCCTGCAGGTGTGATTTAACCTTTGCCTTGCATGGCCTTAGGTCCTATCAATAATTTAGTATCTTATTGTCAAGAAGAGTCTGCTTTATGATCTTTTTTAATGTTAATGCTGGTCAACTGTGCCTAAACGCCAAAACAGAGGGGGTATAAGGATGCATATCCAACCTCCCTTCCCTTCATGGCTGGGAACTCAGTTTTCAGGTTTTTCTGGGCTCCCCTTGGCCAAGAGGGGGTCTGTTCAGTTACAGGGGGGCTTAGGATTTTATTTTTGGTTTACTAAGTACTTACTCTTAGAGGTAAATATGTTGTTATCTTTATTTTAGAGATAAAGAAACTGAGGCTAAACAGAGATCAATAACTTTGACACCCAGGTGGTCTTGGGAGATCTTGTGAAAATGAAAAGAGACATGCTGATCTCATCTGTTGATGTTTTTCATTCATTCCACAAATACTTCCCAAGCATTCTGCTGCATGCTAAGTGCTATTCTCAACACTGTAGACACAGGATTGGACAAGAAAGACCAAATCCCTGCCCTCCCAGAGCTAACCTGCCATGAGGAGAGGACAAGAAATATACAAATAAACAAGTTAATGCAAATGTCATCTGAGTGCTGTGCAGGAAAATAAAGCAGATTAGGGGAGACAGGAGATGACAGGGATGGGGCTATCTTAGTGTGGAAATAAGGGTAGACCTCAATGATAAGTCAACATTTGAGTAAAAAAAGAGAAGAAAGTAGGAAGTGGGCCATGCAGATGTTTGAGGAAAGAGGATGCCAAGGAAAGGGGGCAAGTCCATGTCAGAGACAGTGAAAGATATTGAGCTGCAGTTGGATATACTCTGACAAATTTTAAGAGGATGACCCGGCTGCTGTGTTGAGAATAGACTTGGTGGGAACAGCCAGGGTAAGTTTCAGGGACAGGGAAGGAAGCAGGGAGGCCAAATACGAGTCTCTTGCTATAATCCAGGCCAGCAATGGAGGTGGCTTAGAACAAGATGGTTAGCAAAGAGCATGGCAGGAACGATATGATCTATGCCACAGGGAGAGCCATCCAGATTTGCAAATGGACCAGACGTAAGGTGTGGCCACAGCAAGAGAAAAGTCAAAGATGACCCCCCTATTTGGGGCCTGAGCAGTTGGAGGAAGGAGTAGCCACGAACTGAGATGAAAAGACCTGTGGGAGGAAGAGCTGTGGCTGAAGACGGGGCTGGCTGGGAGAGAAGGGGACATGCCAGTTAGCTGTTCCTGGGCAGTGGGGTTCCGGGAGAGATGCTGCAGCACGCTGGCTATGAACACCGGTTCCACAGCCGGACCACCCCGGGTGGAGTCTCAGCTGCATCACCGTTAACTGTGTGACCTTGGGCAAGGTACTGCACGTCTCTGAGCTTCAGTATTCTCATCTGCAAGATACGGAGAACATTTGTCCTTACCTCATATGGTTATTATGAGACTTAAATGAGTACATATATGTAAAAGTGCTCAGAACAGTGGCTCTCATACAAATAAGCACTATATTAATATTTAAAAATTCGAACGAGGCTCTCAATGCATATGAAACTTGAGAATCTGTACACAGTAGTAGGAAGCACCCAGGAAGGATGAGTCCCTGGATCTGAAGACTTGCCTCCCTGAGGAGCTGAAACCCGAGCTGGAGTTTAAAAGACAAAGAGGAGGTAGCCAGATGGGCAAGGAGGTGGAGAGCGTGGGAGAACATTCCAGACAGAGGAAACAGCATGTCCATTTCCCTGAAAATACAGCCAATATGCAGCCAAAGCCAAACCTAAAATGGTTATCTTACGGCATATGCATTGATCCTTCTCCCTGATACTGTGGAATCCATGATGTGTCCAAAGAGACTGAGAATGGCTTTCAGTTTGTTTACCCAGAATAAATAAACCCTAGTGCAGTCCCTCTGACCTTCTCACGTATCTGCCCTCACTGAGTCGGGCCTGGGCTACCACCCCTGACCACGCCCACGTGAAGACCCACGTTGACATACGGGGCTTCCGACAGCTGCCGTTCAGTGGTCCTAGTGGACACCCCTTCAGTTTCCTCCCTGATCGCTCAGGTGTGTTCAAAAACTAGTCAACAGGGGTATGGCATTTGCTTTTCATCTAATTATATTTGAACATGTTTCAAGGCCATCTGGCCCTATAAATATCCCTAAACCCTCTGTACCTTACTGCTCCTAATGATTCTGCTAGAGAAATAACATTGCAAAGGTCAAAAGCTTGATTCCGGCAGAGCAATTCTGCCCAGATCTCAGTGAAACGCTCCACAAAGACCAAACTCAGAGGTGAAGCATCGGATTCCCTTGGCAGAAACCTTACCTTTTGGCAAATTATCAAATATCAGAACATAAGCAAGAGGAGCAGCTTGCATTTACATGAGATCAAAGCAATTTCCTGGTCTTCTTAATGCACCTCGGCTACATAAATATGGAAAGTCTTAACCAATGGTAATAGTTCAGAAGAAAAGCAGACCGAGAGCTGTCAGAGCTTGCCTCCCTGGTGGGCCAACCTGCTGATGACCCTCGGCCTGCGGGCCCCGGCTCACGCAGCCCCCAGTTGGTGAGAAGTCACTCAACCGTCCAGGCTGGCACAGTGCCCTGACAGCCATGTGTTCAAAGCTGCTTCCTCAACATCAGACAAGCCAGAAATTAATAACCTTCAGCCCAGAAAAACCCTCCCAGCCCTCATCCCCACTGTATGCATCCAGAAACTTCCATTGAGCTGCTGTGCCATTTTCTGGCTTACCTACCCACCTGGGCACTGAAACCCCAGCCCCCCGTAGTCCCTCTCAACTCCTGCTACCTGAGGTTTTGTTTCAACAGCGACAGGCACGAAAACACACACCAAGGAACACCACTGCCCACGACGGGGATTCTAGAAGTATTTGCTCTGTCCTAAGGTGCCTGAGGACAGCTACCCGGAGGCAGCACAGCTTAGGATAGAGGTATTTAACAAACAGAAACCAAGACCCACTCACCCACCCCTCCGGACAGGTGGCTCTCAGGGAGGAAGGAGACTATGTGTTGTTTGTCACTGCTCCACCATCACCACAACGATCTGGTCCCTGCACACCAGCCTGGAGCAGTGTGACTCGACCTTCTCAACCTATGCCTGCCCCCTGCCACAAATCTCGTCGCCATCCTTGTGCCACGGAGTGATGGATGCGGCTAAGAGTCAACTTATTTTCCAAATATTCTTCTCCTAAGATTTATGGAGCTTTACTCTCTACAGTTTACAAAGTAAAAAAAAAAAAAATGTTTAGAGAGCCTGGCCCGGTCGTGCGCGCCTGTCGTCCCAGCTGCTTGGAAGGCTGAGGAGGGTAGATCACTTGAGCCCAGGAGTTCGAGTCCAGCCCAGGCAACACTGTGAGACCTTACCTCTAAAACTAACTAAATAAAAACTTTAAAAGTGTTCACATGCAAAATAGAAAATACATTTTATAAAATTGAATATGCTGTTTCAAACTTTAAATATACATACAAAATACAGGTGATTCTGCCAGTCCTAGGGAGGCTCAGACACTGTTGTTTATGGCCCTTCTACCAGATTAGGCGGTGTGCATAACACAACAGTAGCCTGGGTCAGGTCCAAGTTCTCCATGCAGCTTTAAAAATTATAATTAAGGTCTTCAGCCATTCTCCCTGGGCCAGGGCCAGAGCACACGGCCTGCTATTGCTTTCCCCAAATAGTCTGGGCTTACCTCATCATCTGTGGCCCATGCCCAGTTCTCCCTAGCAGAAGCCCTTCTACTTATTCAGGTAACATATTCTGCATTTCATGTAAAGAAAATATGCTTTTAGGCTCCTGGTACAAACATAATACTCCATTTTGACAAATGTGCTCACTTCCCTGCAGCAGCCCTCCAAACACACACCTACACACACGCGTGCTCCATGGATGAAAACCAAAAGCTGTCATGGGGAAGAAAAAGCAATGAGAAAATCCATTCTATGCCAAAGGTAATGTCTTTGCTTTAACAGGCCTTGGTGCCTTGATGAAAGCATTTTCTTTTAGACTTTTAGTATATTATAAAATATTTCAGATACAGAAATATGAAGAGAAAATGAAATAACATCATGAATCACCACGAGCTCCCTGCCCAGCTTTATCTAATCTTGACATGTGCTTTATTCTTTTCTGCTTGTACAACAAAGGCAGCTCTACGGATAAAACCAAAGGCCCCTGTATGGACTTTTCCATCTTGGTCCTGTCTTTTCCTCCCCAGACATTCACCAATGTTTATATCTTCCTACCTATTAATATGTCTATCAAATAAGTTTTGTGTATTTTTTAAACTTTATATAAATGGTATCATATAGTAAGTATCCTTGCTTTTTAGCCCAACATTGTATTAATATTTTAGAGATTTCACCATAACATATATGTAGTTCTAATTAATGTATTTGAGCTGCTGTATACGATTCCTTTGTATAACTCTCTTATCCATTCTCCTCTGTAGGATGATTTAGTTTTTTTTGCTATTAAAAAATAACAACCAGAGCATTCGTTTATGTTAACCATTATTGATTCTCTGTGAGGAAGGGTGGTATTTTGATAAGGCCAGCGTCACTCGTCCACCCATCGGGGGCAGGGCAGACAGGTCTTTCTGACATGCTACCGTCTAAGATTGGCATCTACGGGCCAAGGGCTGCCACAGCCAACAGGCTGAGCAATAGAGAGGCCACATGCCCACAGCCCTGGGAGTGGGTACAATCTTCCCCCTGCAGTAGAGCTGTTCGTGAAGTATGGTCACAGGGCCGGGCCATGCTGCTGGTGCTACATAAACAGTAGCCATAATTATTATTATCACCTGCCTGACGCCCTGCTTGGCTAGAATCCCAGGCCTCCCTCTAGGCTCACCCCACAGTGACACTTTCACTCATTAACAGGCCTACATAACACATCACTCTTCTTAGTGCAGTTTCATCCCAACAAGTCTATGAAGGCACATCCTGTTCAGTAAGCAAAAAAAAAAAAAAATGTGCTTGACATATAAATAGAAGATAATTCATAACTTTGCTGATTTTTCTTCCTCTCTGTCTTTGGTGTTTATCCAGGGCATATGTGCTGAAGGCACGTGTCTCTGAAACATCCCCACCTTGCCTGAAGAATCGAGTTCAAATTCCCTAGCATGGCATCCAGGGCCTTTCCAGCCAGCCTCAGCCACGCCTTCCATCTCCTCCCCAGCCATACCCCACTTCCTGCCTCCCCATCTGTGCCTCCCTTCACTGCATTGGGCCCTGTATACCCAAGGGTGTCCAATTAGCCTATAAAACTCAATTCAAATGCTACTTCCTCTGCAAGGCTTTGGCCAGGACCGACCTAGACATAACATATCACTCCCATATCTATGTTCCCATCCCCTTTTGTACGTAACTCTGTAATGCAGTAGCCCTTATAGCATCCTATTTTAATTATGTAAACGTGTGCCCCTCTTGCCTCTAGATTCTGAGCACCTTGGTGAACAGGCCCTGTTTTATACATTATTTTATCCCTGTGTCTGGCCCTGGACATAGCAGGGTGAATAAATATTTCACAAACACATCAAATGTAATTTTTTCCCATCACTAATTTCTAGCAAGAAGAGCATTTTAGAATTTTAGTATCTTGGCCTCTGTGTGAACTATTGATTTCTTTTTGAAAGACGACTCTTTTGGTAGCAGAGCTTTAATAAATTATTCTAAACACAGTCTAAAGCACTTCAATAGTTTCCTTTGTATGGATATTTTTCCTGCCTGCAGATTTTTTTAAAAGAGATAGATATATTTAGTTCCAGTTGTAATAGAATAAAACTGCAGAACCCCAGTCCTCCCCTGGGTTCTCTGATCCTAATGCTTATAGAAAATGTACCTAAATAACAACAACAATGTCAACACAATGATGGCAATTACGGCAGGCAAGCTTCATCGAGGACTTGTTATATGTCAGCCACTGTGCTGTGTTTTAGCTGTGCTTTTACATTTAACCTACCAACCACCCTATAAGGCGAGTACTACTACTATCCCTATGTTAAAGCTGGGAGTACTTAGAGGAGCTAAGTAACTTACCCAAAGTCACCCAGTGAGTAAGTGGCTCAGCTGCTTAACTCCAGAGTCTGAGCCTTTAACCATTCACTAGTTAGGTTATATTACACCACAGTAATAGAAACCAAGCCCCTATCCGTATAGCATTTTCAAAGTAATTTTATAATCACTTACTTCTTTTAATCCTCACAAGTACCCTAGGAAGGTGTATCAATCCTAGGTGGATGCCCATCTCCCCATTTTATAGATTATGGAGCTGCGGGTCAGGTCAAAGGACTTATGTGACATGCTCAGGGATACACGGCTAGCAGATACTACATCAGCCAGGACAGGCCACGTTATGCTGTGATAACAAGTAGCCCCAGTATCAGTGACTTAAAACAATAAATGTGTATCTCTCCTTCATGCCACATGTCCACCGTGGGGCTGCTGGGCCCTGCTCCATGATGTCTTCCTTCTGAGACCCAGGCTGGTGGAACAGGAGCAGCCCTGATCTTGAATATTGCCAGTCATCATGGCGGAGGGCAATGAGAACATGGCACACTGCTGACTCTTAAAGCCACAACCACATAGACACAGGTCATTTTTGTGCACAATTCATTGGTCAAAGGTAGTCACATTGCCACAGTTGAAGTCAACTGGGGGAGATGAATAATCCTGTACAATTCTTCAGCAGAGAGGGGCACCAAATAGCACAGCCCACCACAAGGAGCAGCAGCATCAGGACCTAAACCCAAATATGCCACCTCCCTTGGAGTTGGTGAGTTTTTCCACAGTAGAAAATCTCTCTCCTTCATGCCTGCATTCCCAGTGGGTTTCCTGAATGAATGAATGAATCCTTATGTAATGAGTTCCCCAGAGCCCCAGGGTGCTTCCTCAGAATTTCCGAATTTATCAGAAATTCATTTCTGGAATTTTCCAGAAAGTTCCAAAGAGAGGACTAGTTAAGCTGAACATAGTATGTATGCCTATAATTCTGCAAATCCACCCCTGGATATTTACCCAAGAAAAAGGAGTGCATACGTCCAACATGTACAAGAACTTCACAGTAGCTTTATGCATAACTGCCCCAAACTGGAAGTAACCCAGCTGCCCAAAGGCATGATCCTAACTTTATCAAAAAGGGAAATCAAGTTCATAAGGCCCAGAGACATGAGCAGGCTGGGCTGAGATCGCACCTTTACAGGGCAGAGCTGAAGGAGAAGCCACACATTCCCATGCCATGTCCATTGCACTGCCCGGCGCCCCTTGAGTCGCTGAGCCAGAGCTCCCTGCTTCTCTGCTTGCCCTGCCATTTCTGCTCAGCTGAAACATGGTCTTCTTCTCTGTAGGACAAGACGCCAATCAAAGCTGCCCTTGAATGATCCTAGCTGATGTTGCCTAAATTCAATTACCTCCTGCCCTGGCCATCAACTCCAGCATCCCAGTCCCCTTGCCAGGTTCCTATAAGAAAAATAAAACTCTCTGATTCAACTATGCCCTGATGATGAGCTAGGAAACACAAACATAGGTTTGTGATTCTCCCATATACATAGGTTTGCAATTCTCACCCTATAAAAAGAGGAGAAAACGTTGTGGGTCATTAGGATTACAATTTAGATTTGTTATGTCTAAACACAATGGAATATGCAGGAAAGAAATAATAAAATCTTTTTCTGGACTGCCGTCCTGAGACAATAAGCACATTCATATCATTTAAATTCATTCCAGTGATTTCTTTTGTGGCCATTTTACAAGGACATCCTTTGAGAATTAGTCCTCGCATTAATGTAAATAGATATGTAAGCCGGGTGCTTTCTAAAACAAGGATGTGAGGCAACTTCAAGAAGATGAAAGCTGCTTTCATTTCTGCATTGGCAAAATGTCTTTGTGCTTCTCTCGCATATTTGGTTCTCTTCAAAGGCCTTAAGATTTCAGAAATGCATGATGCGGGGCCACTCTGAGATCTGCCTCTTGTACAGACGTGGCAAGTACAGTCCCATCAGCTCGGCTCCAAGACAGAAAAGGAGGCACAGACAGTCTGGATCATTCAAAGAGGGATCCCCTGGCTTTGTTTTTGTTTTTTTAAATATCTAATTTGGGAAATGTCAGGGCAAAGCAAAGTTAACACTGCTTCATTGGAAATAAGAGGCTATCCATCCAGGACAACAGGTACATTCTTTAACACCTGTTGAGGTTCTACTACCTGCCGGGACACCAGGCACGTGTGGCAAAGGTTCCCCACGTAGGTCGTCTCCTCCTCCTCCCACGACACTTTCCATCTTGCCGCCATCTCCCGCTCGCCTGTCCTGAACTCCCAACTCGCTCACTTCCAAGAGCCAAATAGGGGACGATATTGAGCAAACACGGATAGATGCCTAAGACACAAGTGCCTCACTGAGTAAAAAGGACCGCTATGGATTAACAGACAGAACACAAATTAGTAACTAGATATGTATCTGTCTTTTTTGTTTTACTTCAGAGAGAAAAAGTGGAAAAAATAATTGATGATATAAGAGCAACCGCAAGTCTGCAAATGATGGTTTGAACTCACTGCGTCAGGGACAGCATCCCTCCTGCCCAAGCTCAGAATCCCGCACGGCAGGTGCCTGGGAAATAGCGCACCTTGGTTGCAAACTGTGAGTCACCCGGCAGTCCCTAACGCTAAAGCCTGTCTTGTGAAAAGCAATTGCTGAAAGTCATTAATCTGTCCATGGCAAGAAAAACTTTCTGTGATTTTTAAACATGGGAAAAACCAAAGTGAATTTCCTAATCTTGTGAAATAAAAGAAAATGTCACCTGCTCTCGCCTTTTCTTCTCCACCTTTTCGTAAAAGGAAGAATTTTGTAAAAAAAAACAAAACAATATATATATATATATATGTGTGTGTGTGTGTGTGTGTGTGTGTGTGTAAAGCCATTAGGGGCAATTCAATGACTTTCCTCTTGTTCATAAACACATCAAGAATATCACATTTTCCCATACACTGCTTCATCAGTTTCTCATTACATCCCTTGTGAAATACATACTGATATTATCTCATTTTACAACCAAGGAACTTGAAGTTCAAAAAGGCCAAAAGTCACTTCCAAGACTTACCTCAGACCTCACAAAAGAAACTCCAGACTGAAGAAGTCATGTTAACAAAGATTTAGAGAAAGAAACAGAAAGCCTAGAAAGGAACTGAATTCAAGAAACCCTAGATTTCTATGTCAGCCAAACTTCCAATTAAATGCAAGAGTGAAACAAAAATATTTTTAGTTATTTAAAGTCTCAGAAGGTTTACTACACAAAGACCCACTTTGAAAATACATTTTAGGAGAAATAGTGCTGCAAAAAAGAGAAGTTAAATTCCAGAAGGGCACTACTAGATAATAGAAGGAAAAGTGAGTAAATATGTTAACAAGTTTATTTTCTAAATAAATAATGACAAAAATGTATAAAAACCTAGAACTACAGATCAATACTAATGTGGCAGTAGGCAGAACAGGGACAGACAAGCATAAGGTTAGAACACAAAAATGTATTTGCTACGGTTGGTCGAAGATTTGGAAAGATAACTGTAATTTTAATAATCTCAGGGTAACCACCAGAAAAATAAAACTATAACTTTAAAACCTATAAAATGAAATTCAACATATCCAATAGAAAACAGGAAGGCAAAGAGAAATATTTATAAAAGGTATGCGAAATTTAAAAAACCAAAATGAGATAAAGCAATAAATCCTAATATAATAACTACACAATTAATGTATGAAAGTAAAACTAAGTGATTCAAAGATAACATTCTCATATCATACTTTGAAAAGTA
The DNA here is from genome assembly GCA_008750895.1 of Mirza zaza. Taxonomy (NCBI): domain Eukaryota; kingdom Metazoa; phylum Chordata; class Mammalia; order Primates; family Cheirogaleidae; genus Mirza; species Mirza zaza. The sequence goes on from VSMD01051341.1 coordinate 48,302, forward strand.
TCCAGCAAAATGTTGCCCATAAGAGATTTATTTAAAACAAAAATACATAGAGAGGTCATGTGGAAGAAAAATCTTGCATCAGACATTTGTTAAAAATGGCTAGATAGATTTTATTGGAGCTATTGCAGTAGGATAGGGAGATTCCCCATGGAACTGAGAGACTTCCCCATGGAGCTGAGCCCAGCTTCTATGCATCAAAGACAACTTGGGATTTATAGCCAAGGAGCAGACTTGGGGGGATCAGTGGATGGACTAGTACTAAGAGGAACTTGGTTAGACATTAATGGTAGGAGATTTTTGCTAAATTGGCTTAACAAGATTCTTGCCAAAGACTACCCAAAGACTTAGATATCCAGGGTGGGGGGTTATTAATTTGATCATACATCAAAGGGGAAGGATTCTCTCTAAACTGACTTGGCAAGATTCTTTGCTAGAACTGAGCCAGAATTGGGCTCAGAGGGCCAAGGGCAAGACCTAGTCAAGAAGAGGACTAAGAGGAGACTGACGAAAGTTTGATCAAGAAGGGAGTCTTTGTCACTTGAAAATAAAAGGATAAAAAAAATATGAACCAAAAGAAAGCCAGGCTAACTATCTTAGCACCAAATGAAATAGAATTTAAAGTAAAAATCATCATAAGAACAAAGAGGTATGATATCTACTCGTAGATAAAATGCTAGGTCAAGAAGCTATAACAATCATGAACATAATGCTCTAAATAATACAAAAATATATAGAGCTTTATTGATAAAACTACAGAGAGAAATAAATAAATCAACCACTGTAACTGGAGGTTTTAATACTTCCTTCTCAGAAAAATTTAAAGCAGACAAAAAGAAAAGTCATGTTGTAGAAGAACTAAAAAAGTTTGTGTGCATATGTATGTTGACAACATATGGAACATTTGCAAAGCTTTACAGGGTACCAGGCAACAACAGAAGCTTCCTAGAGATTATACTTCTAATCATAAAATAATAACATTAGAAATTAATACCATATGTATGAAAACTACAAAATATATTTTGTCTCTAAGAGAAAGAAGAAACAAAAATAGAAATTTAAAGATGCTTAAAACTGAATGAAAAAGTAAGCACTCCAGGTAAACATTTCTGATCATAGATAAACACTGATTACCAAAAGTCTACAGCAAACATCACATTTAATGAGGAAATTTTATATGCATTCACTTTAAGAACAAGAAAAGAATATACACTTTTTAACACAATTGTACAACATATTATTAGAAGTCCTAACCAAGACAGTTAGGCAACAAAAATAAAGGGGAAAAAAACACTGGAAATGAAAAGACATAATGATCAGCATTGATGAATGATATGATCACTTATATAGATCACTCATATAGATTTAACAATCCAAGGTAGTTGGATAAAAGATCAACATAAATCAATATATTTATCTTTATCAGCAATAACTCATAAGAAAATATAATGTGAAATAAGATAAAACACATAATAGCAATAAAAATCTAAAAAATATCATGGAATTATTATAAACAGAGTATATTAAGACCTATATAGAAAAAAATATAAAACTCTTTCAAAGAATACTTTTAAAAGACCTGAACATATAGTAAGATTTACTAAATTCATATATGATATGACAACATTATAAAGGAGGATTTTTCTTAAAATTAGATTGTATTGGTAAGGTAATTTGGAGAAAATTGACTTCTTTATAGTCAGAAGTGTTAAAATACATGTAAACATATATACATATATAAACATGGATATAAATATACTTTAAAATATCACTGTGTGAAAGAGGAAGAAATAGAGCAAAAGTGTGATGCAATGCCATCTATGTATGTAAAATATATAATAATAAAACAATAAATATATTTTAAGGGTATATATAAGTCCACATGTTGGAAGGAATGCTCTGAGAGGAAGTAAATGGGGATAGGGTAAGAAAAAAATGGCTAATAACAGAAAATGCAGGGCATCTTTCCAAGGAATAATTATGACAGGGTGCCATGAACTAAAAATGGTCTACAAAAAAGGTAAGAGATGGGAAAAAATGACATTTGGAGAAAAAAAGCTAAGGTAGGAAAGAGAATATGGATAAACAAGGCTGAGTATTAGAAGCTATTAGATCACGAGAACAGTAAGAAAGATAACCTGTAGACACATCGTGAAAACAAGTGCTTTCTTTTTTTCTCCAAAAAAGTCTCTAAGTAGCTTGCACTATTCAAACTACACGTTCACATTCAAGGTAAAGAGCATTCTTTTGGTTACCAAGTTCTCTGGACTTGAAAGGTTAAGCACATATTCTACTACTGACAGACCTTCCTGGGTTCTTCTTTGGCCTTGGCAGAAGGCACATTGCATTGTAGAACTCTAAATATACCAACTTGGTCTCTCTGTAATCATTCCCTTTTAAAACAAGGTGAGTATAGGAAAATTTGTTGATAAAACAAAATAAAATAATTAAATGAAAGTTAATATATAGTCTTAACACAACATCTTTAGCTTTTAGTCTCAAATTTCTTAGTATTATATATTTGTATATTTTATAAGTATAAGACAGCTTCTTTATAATTACTATTTTGTTTACCATAGTATTGTACTTTAAATTAAATCCAAATATACTGAATCAGAGGCTAGCTTAATTTCCATTATGTGGTTCAGTTCTTCAAAAGCCCTAAGCACCAAAACACCATGCTTCAAAGAAATATAGTCAGCATCTAAGAAACCACAAATCCCAAGTGCTGCTTCTTATTAAATGAATATAGAAAATGATTAGATTAATTATAATGTAATTCAATAAAAATTATACAAATCCACTTATCTTTTCAGCAAGGTAAAAAAATTTATATGTTGCCATAATAAAAAAATCAAATAATTTAGAATTATCACTATTTTCCTAGTTATCAAGCAGTACTTGATAGCTGTTATCCTACAAGTGACGAGCAGCTTCACGGTGCTGAAGTATTTTAAAATGCTGGATTGTATTTTAGAGTGAAGTGCCTTCCAGAAAACAACCCCAGGGCCACTGATTTCATAAGCAGTAGCAGCTTTCAGCACATTGGACAGTGACCTTTACCTGCGGTTTTCAGATGCCGGCGAGCAAGCTGATTGGAATATTCTCCTATTCTGCTGTCAAGTAAAATAATCATTGATTAAAAGCGAGCCCCTGAAATTCATCTCTTACTGAGAAACATTTAAGAGCATTATAGAATTCATTTTACCCGTGCAATAAATCTATTGAGTAATGAGAAAGAAGAATCCACTTGCAAATATGTATGGAGAAATATTTCCTTAAGCAGTCACACCAGATAAATTATTCACCTCCAATAATATGCCACAGAATGTAATGCCAATGAGTTTTTCTAACGCAGTATTCACACATCCAGAGATGGAACCCTGTGAAATGTTAATGCCTGTCAAGTTTTTCTTAAAAGTATGCCTTGTGCATGACTCAGGACTTCTGCACTGATTATAAGAATAGATTATGTTCGATCATCTCCTTATAGTGGAAAAAATGCACCTTTAAAATATTTTTAAAGAGCTTTGAAAATAAATCTCTTTTGTGTATTTGGTTGCTATATCATGCTTCCAAGTGAATTACCTGAGAAAGACTTGAGCATTCTCTTATTTTTGAAAGTTCATTAAGCGCCTAGATGTTTTCACATTTCTACAACCTGTTCAATAACCCTTGTTCATGCAACCCTACAACTTGTTCATAACTACCTTGTTGGTAGGTGTGATTACCTCCTCTTAAAAATTAGGAAACCAAGTCTCAGAGAGATCGAGTGACTTGCCAAAAGGACACGCAGCTAGTGAACTGTGCAGCTGGGCTTTGCAACTAGCCTTGTCCAACTCCATGTAGGATGCCTTTTCTATTTATCATGATGCTAATTCACTGTGATATGGTTTATATGTAATCTGTGCTCAGTGCTTTATCTCACTTATAGCAAAATGTAAATAAATGTAAACTGTATAGTTGGATTTATTTACATAAAATAGAACATATTTATGACATTGCACTGCCAAATAGTTCTCCAGAGGCCTTGAAGTTATCAGCTTTGGGTGTAAAATAAATCAGCCTCAGCCTCCTTCCATTCCATATCTCACTGACAGATATGCAGATGGGCCAGAGCATATTTCTGTTAGGAGGAAATCAGTGTGTAATTCCATGCCAAAATTCGCACGCTTATTCGGAGAAGAAAAGTACCAGAGTGTAATAAGCCATAAAGAATCCTCCTGTCTGTGGTGATGAAGACAGAGGAGAGAAGGAGTGGGGTCCAGAGACAGCCTGGGACAGCCAGGAGCTCGTGTCAGGAGGGGTCTGGCCGAGACCACTGGGGCATCAGGACCCATGGAGGATAAACCCAGTGTTAGCCTCCCAGAGTGCTATAGTAAGGTTGCCCTTGGGAATATGGAGCCAGGCCACAACAAGATGACCTTGAGCAAGTTACTTAACTTCCCTATGCTTTAAGTTCTTTGATCTGAATACAGATGGTAGTGAGTTCTACCTCACAGGGTGTTGAGAAGAGTTCAAAGAGTTACTGGGTACAAGGTAATGGTTGAACAAATGCTAGCTATTACCATTATCCTAATCTCCACCATATCATTTTCCAGTTCAGCAATTTGACCTTTAAAAGTGCTCAGAACTATTTTGCCCAGAAAACCCCTATGGGTGGGAGGGGCCCAAAACGTCTCCCTTCCATTCCTCCCCATATGCTTTGCTGAAGAGAACGTGACATCTTCTAACACAGCTACGAGCTCTGGACCAACAAGACCAGGCCCCTTCTCACCAGTGAGCTGCAGCCAGCTATATCCCTTACAAGTTAAGCAGAAAAGAGTGCCCACTGATTATTTAAATGCAAGGAAGGAAAATATCATCCATATCATCGTAAAAGAACAACTAAAGGCAAAAATCCAAATAGATGCAAGCAGAAAGAAAACCAGGAATGTACTGCACATCTTTGTGAATTAGAAATCAAAATAAATTTCATTTTGAAAAGGTTAATTTTTTTTTTCTTAACTGTTCTTTAATTGATATTCAACTGGATGGACAGGACATCTGTTTCAGAAGAACGTTCCAGTGACAGGATGGAGTAATTTCCAACATCATGCTTCTTTAAAAATGAAAAAAAACTTTTATAAATATTTATCTTACTTGAAGTAGATTCATAACAATTTTACTATACTAACAGATTAGGTGTGTATGTATATCTTCCTATGAACATTTATGCAAAATGATCTGAGAAATCCTAAGATAACTAAGGTCACATTTTGACTTAGAGGTTTTATGCCAACATTTGAAGAGATGAAGGGCAAATGTACCTGACTGCTTGAATTCTGAATAAAGTGGTGAAGGTCAGATAGATCAGCTGGATGCCAATGATAAAATGAAACATATGGCTTTGAAGTAGCAGATAAGTCATGAGTAGGCATTTTTCAAGATCACAAAGGAAGAAGCAGCTGAGCAGCAATGGAAAAAAACAAGCTAAAGAAGAAATAAATTGGGGGATAGCAAGGTACCAAGGTGACGAATCAAAAGGCAGCATAGGTTGCTGTAGCAGGGCCTTGGGGAAGGACTCTAAGCGAAAAGGGACATATTAGAGAACATTAGCCAAATCCAAGCATTTCCCCAAGAAATAATTGACACTTACTTATCAAAGATCACAAAATCTGGCCTCCAATTCATGATGCCCAGGTAAGGTATTAATAGGTAACATTTATCAAGAAGTTACTATGTGCCAGGCACTGCGCTAAGCATTTTACAAGCATTTCCTAATCCTTTCAGGTGGGGACCATTGTCATCCCTATTTTACAGATGAAAAAACTAAGGCTATGAGAAATTAAATAACTTGCCTAAGGACAAGTTAGGCAACTTGATTGTAGCAAATCAACGGTGGTGTCCAGGTACGACCCAGGCAATGTGATCAGAGCCCATGCTCTTATCTACAAAATTGCACTTCTGTATGCACAATGGGATGGATTGCTTAAAAGTTAGAACAATATCATACAGGTCAACCTAGCAAAATGAAGAAGAAAAAAATTCCATGCAAATTCTCACCAAACCACACCTTGGTTAGAACAGAAGTCAGAGGACAGAGTATGAAAACCTTAGGGCTAAGAATTCCATAGAATCAAGGACTTTCTTAAGGTAGGCAGTGATTTCTTTTTTTCCTTTTTAAACATGCGTGAGAACACTACTTCTTGCTACCCTAAAGCTTTTTACAAAAAGTTCTTTTTCATCTTTAAATAATGACTCACTCAATTAACTAATTAGATGAACAATGGCCGAATGGAATAATGGGTTTGACAACCATTGTGAGGCTGTCACTTTTCTGAGTAAGGATGTTGTCACATGTCACTTCTTCCATATAGGGGTCATGGTTGAACCTGTATTGGGGTATTTGCAAAGGAATGTAAGAAACTTCATAGCATCAGGACTCTTAAAACAAGAAACATTTTAGTTCAAGCTGAATTATATGTCTCTGTGCAGTATGTATCTAGATTAGACTAGAAAGAGAAAGATGCACACAGATATGCATGCATTTACATTATAGGCATTTTTTAAGAGCTTAAGTCTAAAGGACAAAGAGAAAATGAACTCTTGAAATTTTGCACTTGCTTCTTTCATTTTGAAATGCTTATACATTTCTAAGTGTGTAATTGTCTAGAACCACATTACCACTGGCCTTCTGATAAAAAGTGCATTCAAATTAAAAACATACTACTTCCTCAAAATAAATTCAGGTAGGAGATCCAAGGCTCATAAGAAACAGAAGACAATGTTTTCCAGTGATTACTTTAAAGCAAGGACCCATTCAAGCAGGGAGTGCTCTCCTCTTTAGAAACCTTCAAGGCCGGACATGTGACCATCCATTTAACCATCATTGTGGTTGCCCACTTTGCTTCAGGCCCTGTGCTAAATCTAGAGCCTCGCATAATGGCTGGCACGTAGCAAGTGCTCAATTAATGTCTGTTGAATGCATGTGTGCGTGAGTAACTGAATAAAAGGTAGCTCAAGGAATAACATCTATCGGGTATCGGGCAGGTGGGGGGAGGAGGGGATGGGTATATACATACATAATGAGTGTGATGTGCACCAAGTGGGGCATGGACACGCTTGAAGCTCTGACTTGAGGAGGGAGGAGGGCAACGGCAACATATGTAACCTTAACATTTGTACCCCCATAATATGCTGAAAAAAATAAATTTAAAAGAAAAAAAATAGGTAGCTCGAATAGCTCAAAATCTAGAAGTTCCTATTTTCAGTATCTGATACAAGATTATGGACCTAAATAAGGTTCCTATGATGATCACAGTTCTGATGATATTACTTAGGCCAAGTCCATGAACTTGATTCTCCCGGAGACCAGTCAGCTTTGGTTATTCTGAGCCCCCACACCGTGCCGAGGGCCCAGCCAGCCAGGTCTCAAACTCGTGCCACTGGAGACACAGCTGGAAGAAGCAATTCCAAGTGTCTGTCCATGGCGCAGGTCAGGAGCTTCACTGTAAAGACTTCATCTAAATTTTCTTTTCCCTCCCACCTTTAAATATGCCATCCGTGAGGGGAAAGAACCCCACAATTCTGCTAGATATTAGTTAACTGTAAACCAAGCTCCAATGCACACAGATGTACGTAGAACGGTCAAGTTCAGAAACGGTTACAGAGACTCTCTGAGATTTGCCCTACCTCTCACAGTCACAGCTCCTCTGAGTACCCATCATGTGCCCAGCACTGTGACAAGGCTGGAGACACGCGCTCCAGGTCCTGTCCTCACAGAGAGTGTGTTCTAAGGAAGAGGCAGATATTGCAAAGACGTAATCCTATAAAAGCAAGATCCTATAAAAGGAGGTGTCATTTCAAGTACTTAACATGGGACCTTCCAAAGGCAATCACAACAGCAACAAAAATAAATAAATGGGACCTGATCAAATTAAAAAGCTTCTTCACAGCCAAAGAAACTGTCAAGAGAGCAAACAGACAACCCACAGAATGGGAGAAAAATTTTTTCAAGCTACACATCCAATAAAGGGCTGATAACTAGAATCTATTTAGAACTCAGGAAAATCAGCAAGAAAAAATCAAACAACCCTATCAAAAAATGGGCAAAGGACATGAACAGAAACTTCTCAAAAGAAGACAGAAGAATGGCCAACAAACATATGAAAAAATGCTCAACATCTCTAATCATCAGGGAAATGCAAATCAAAACCACAATGAGATATCACTTAACTCCAGTGAGAATGACCTTTATCAAAAAGTCCCCAAACGACAAATGCTGGCGTGGATGCAGAGAGAGAGGAACACTCCTACACTGCTGTGGGACTGCAAACTAGTTCAACCTCTGTGGAAAGCAATATGGAGATACCTCAAAGCGATGCAAGTAGATCTACCATTTGATCCAGCAATTCCACTACTGGGCATCTACCCAAAAGATCAAAAGTCACTTTATGAAAAAGACACCTGCACCCCAATGTTTATAGCAGCACAATTCACAATTGCAAAGCTGTGGAAACAACCCAAGTGCCCATTAATTCATGAGTGGATTAATAAAATGTGGTATATGTATACCATGGAATACTACTCAGCTTTAAGAAACAATGGTGATATAGCACCTCTTGTATATTCCTGGATAGAGCTGGAACCCATTCTACTAAGTGAAGTATCTCAAGAATGGAAAAACAAGCACCACATGTACTCACCAGCAAATTGGTATTAACGGATCAACACCTAAGTGGACATATAGGAGTAACATTTATCGGGTGTGGGGGGGGGAGGAAGGGATGGGTATATATAACCACAACAAGTAAGATGTGCAACGTTTGGGGGATGGACATGCTTGAAGCTCTGACTTGAGGGGGGAGGGGGGCATGGGCAATATATGTAACCTTAACACTTGTACTCCCATAATACGCTAAAATTAAAAAAAAAAAACCTGGGGCCTTTACCTAATCTGAGGTGTAGAAAGACTCCCCTGAGGAGGCAGCCTTGGAGTTGAGAGCAGAAGGATAAATAATGAGCAAAAAATGTCTAGGATCATCATGTAATCCAGATTACATACAAATTATCCAGATAAATATGGGTAAAGTGGCCTTCCCTTGGATTGCCCAGACACAGCCTTTTGACTTTCTATCGCATACTACTGAAATATCAAGTGGAGAGTCAAAGTGATTGCCCAATAGACCAGAAAATATTTTTGTCTTAATTATATAGACACTTCCTGAAAAGTAGTTTAGATAGTGAACTTCTCCACTTCAGTTGCACTTACATCCAATTTTAATATCCCAGCTTAAGATATATGACTTTTTATAAGTCGAAACCTTGAGGCATATTTCTCCAAAACTTTCCATGCAACCTGGTATATGCCATCATATGTTATTTCTTGGTTTATAAGTTGTCATCTTGCCTTCCCCATAGACTAAGTTCTGCCGTTGAATCAGTTTTATGGGGCTTCACAGTCATTTCGCTATGTAATTGCCCAGGCATTCATCACAATGACAAAGGAAATAAAAACCCCAGTCCCCAAGCTGTGTGAATGTCAATGAGCAAACAGATCAAAGAAGTAAACAAGCCAGATCCACATGCGTGGTGATTAGCAGGAAAACAGAGGGGGAGGAAACTGACTATTTGCCAAGGACAGGATGGAACATAAATTGCATTTTCCTCCTGGCCTTTGAAAACGTTGTCATTTTCATCTGCTCATCATTTCTCCATGTCTTATTTTCACAACTTGCTTAACACCCTAAATATTAATAATTGCCTTGGGCCAATAACAGTAACTGCAATATCATCAGGAGTTATTTAACTGCTAGTATTCTTAAGAAGGTGTCGTACTCACCTTCATCTTTTTGTCTGATGCATTTAAGTCACAATATGGTAAACTTAATGCATGAGAGAGGCTTGAAGAACACATGCCTCATTCATCTCTCAGGCCCGGTACCTAGCACAGAATCTGGTGTAAGGTCCCATGAAATAGAGTCCCCTACAGCCCTGGCAGCATGAAAGCAACTTGCCAAAGTGCCCATCATCAGTAGGAAATGGAATTCAGGGAATGGAAGTTCATGGGCTCTACAGTCAGACAGATGAGATTTTGAATTGCCAACTCTGTTTACTAGCCACATGACCCTAGAAAAATGGCTTGAATTTTCTAAACTTTAGATTCTTCATCTATCAAGTGGAGATAATGACCACCTATACCACAGGCATAAGGTGAGAAGCAAATCGGACCATGCATGTAAAACACGGGCACTTACTAGGAAATGGGAAATGTGTGTTCTCTTACCTTTACTTTCCCTAAAAACACCCAACAGACCAGCCTGGGACATGCCAATGAGAAGGAATTTTTATTTTTCTTTTATTAGTGGGGAAAAGGTGAGATGAGAGGTAGACCACCTTACATTCCATGTTACAAATGCCTTGTTGGAACGTTATTCTCTTCTAGACCTGCTTCATTTATGCCAGAACAGGACAATACAGACTGACGTGTCTGAGATGTGTCCCTGGCAGCCGCATAGCTGCAGGGTTGATAGAGAGGACTCCAGACATCTGTGCTCTTGGAGAACTTCAGGGCAATCCACCCCCTTGGCATTTCTTCTATGAACCTCAGAATAGGGGAACCCCAACCCGGGATCAAGACAGCTGGGTGTGAGCTCGCCTTCACTCTGCCCAGTGTCCAGAGCTCAAGCTGAATCCCACAGAGGAGACCACCAGGCTCAGAGGCTTGATGCCAAGAGACTGGCCCATCTGGGAGTGGCCTGAACCATCTTTTAATGAGATACAGAGAAATGTCACAGATTTGGACGGCTATTTTAGAAAAACCTTTATTCCACTATCATGATAGTATATTCCATTTGTCTCTGAATTAAAATCCTTTCCATGGGCTTTATTAGCATCGTGATAACTAGGAAAAACATTCTACCTGGAGCTAGACAAAGCTCGTTCAAAGCACACCTCCATAATTTACTAGCTGTGTGTCTTTTAGTAAGTCACTTGACCTCTCTGAGACTTGGTTTCCTAATTTTTAAGAGGAGGTAATCATACCTACCAGCAAGGTAGTTATGAATAAGTCGTAGGGTTGCATGAACAAGGGTTATTGAACAAGTTGTAGAAATGTGAAAAGATCTAGTGCTTAATGAACTTAAAAAACTAAGAGAATGCTTAGTATAGATTCTGTCTTTGGATAAGAGCGCAAACCACCTGAGAAAGCCAGCAGCTTCCTGCATACTGGATCCTACCTAGGGAAAAATGTTGTTTAATGGTAAATATAATGGAAGGTAGGATGGAACAGTGCAAGGGACTTGAACTATTTAGAGATCTCCTTGGCTTTAAATTAAGTCCTTTTTTTTCTCCCTACTTGAAGGATAAAACAGTGTCCAACATTTAATTTCCATCCAGGAATAGAACTAACACGTATAGAATACCTACTATACCCTCTCAGGTAGTTTACATAACTATAACATTCAGAACTACCACATTGGTGATAACGAAGTTTAATTACTCACCCCAATGAAGCACAAAGTTCAGTAACTTGTCTAAAGCCACAAAGAGAGTGAAGCTAAGAATCAAAGCCAGGTTTCTCCATCTCTCAAGTTGAACTTTCTTGACCAGGGACCCTTCTCTTTTTCATGCCCTAGTGCACCTCATCTGTCATTTGCACATGTCAGAATTGGAGTTGCTAATGGCTGTATCTTTACAGTGATCCACTGGCTTTTCAGGAATCTGTCAGCATTAGCCCTTTTAGAGAAGCAATCAGAAGGTCCATTTGATCACTTGCTAAATGACTGGGAAATGATGAAGGAGTGTACATTTTCTCACTCAGACACTGGCTGGCTTGATTTAAGGACCTCGATGTGCATTGAAATAAAGATCCCAAGGATGAATGCAAACCCACCTATGGATAAGACACAGGCAACCCACACCAGGGTACTGAAAAGATGATCAGAGAAATAGATGTCCAGTCAGAGGCATGGCCAGATCTGAAAAAGCCACAAGGAATGATCCTTTCGCTCCACATTTTCTCCAGCTGGTTTGCAAGATGACTTTAATTCTGATGTTGGAAACACTCGCCTATGCACACCTGCATTTCTCTGAGGGGCTTCCTGCTGAACAGCTTTCAGTCATTTGGAACACACTGGGCACATTCCCCCAGGCTGGAGCTGGGCAATCGCTTAGGAAGGTCATGAGGGTGTGGACACAGGGTGGGTAGGTTTGGACAGGTGGGAGGCAAGGAGGTGGGCAGGGAGGACTCTGAGGACAGGGCAGAGCAGGCCTGGGTGGGGCCAGTCCACTGGGGGAAGTAATATCATGATACAATCCCAGGGAGAGACTTTGCAGAAAATAACCTAAGAGACAATGCTCCTGGCTTGGCTTCAACTAGAAACTGAAAGCATTAAATATCCTGGTAGGATCAGATCCCGCTTAAGGCTTTCCAGGGGCTTCCAATGCAGTTAGACTCAAATTTCAGCTTCTTGCCCAAGCTGGCACATGCACTGACGGCCAAGCCCTATAATCTCATGGCCCTGTGCCCTGAGCTCGCCCTGCCTGGCTCTGCACCAGCGGTGGCAGCTGCTTCCTGTTTCTCCAGCACACAAGCCGGTGCTTCCTTAGAGCCTTTCACGTGCTGTCCTCCTTCCCGGGATACCCTTCCGATGGCCTTTCCAGGCCTGGCTCCTTCTCAGCACTCGGGCTTCAGCCCCTATGTCCCTCCTCATTGGGGTCCACTCCTCATCACATCAACCAAAAAGTACCTCCCTTCCTCCAAAACAACTTCTTGCAAGCATAGTCTCCTCTTTGTGTCTTTCACAGCAGTTATCACAATGTGCTATCATCTTGGTACTGGTTTCTTCACTTGTGTATTGTCTGAACTTTCCCACTAGAAGAAAAACGCCCCTGAAAGGTAGGCTCTTACTCATCTCGGTGTATTTTTTGGTGGGCGATAATAATAACAGCCACAGTTACATAAACTTTATTATGAGCCAGATACTGTTTTTGGCACTTTACATATATTCATTCACTTGATCCTTTGGGGTGGAACTATTATTGCCCTCTCCAACTTACAGATATGAAAACAGAGTTCAGAGAGGTTCAGTAAGTTGCCCAAAGTCACACAGCTTGTAAGGACCAGAGCTGGGGACCTAGACTGTCTTCAGAGTGAAAACTTTTAACTGCTCGGCTCTCCTGCTTCTATGTGTTGGAGAGAGGACAGGAGACTTGGAAGGGGGCCCAGAGAGGCTTTGGGGATCTTACTTGCATCAGCCTACCTCTATCCAGACCCTCCTCCTTCCTGGGGCCTCCCTCTGTCCCCTTTCTTCTGAGGAGCTCATGTACCAGAAGGAGAAAAAGAAGACTCAGTGGGACCAAAATGCCCGGGAAGGAGAGGAAATGGACTCAGTGCGTTCTGAGCTGTGTCTTACGTACCTTTGTGGGCTCCTGCCCAGCACAGTGCCTGGCACACAGGAGACCTTGGAAGGAAGAGAGAGAGAATGGCACACGCAAATGTTTGGGCTTATGAGTAGAGATGGCCAGGAAAGCCATGGGCTGTGGCATAGGTGATAGGGACACAGCGTAAGAGGAGAAGAAGCTGGGAAGACAGGCTGTGGCCAGGCAGAGAAGAGCTCTGAATGCCCAGCAAGGGAGTCTGGCTTCTCCCCGCTACTGGTTATTTTATGGTGGTGTCATTTAGGTACAGCAACTTTAAGTGTACAGCTGATGTGTTTTGACAAAATGTATACCTCCGTTTAACTGCTACCACAATCACAAGAATCAATATTCCTATCACCCCAAAAAGTTTTCTTATCACTAAAGATTTTGAGCCAACAGAGTGACACAGAGTGGTGTTTCGGAAAGGTGATTCTGCAGATGGTGTGGAGAGAGCGGATAAGGGAGGTGCCATGACATCTTCAGTCATCTCTCTTTGCGATCCTTGGAGCAAGAGAGATTTATCAGCACCCAATCGCTTAAAAACACTCCCCGGAACGTTGTTAATGAACAGGCTTTGTCAAAATGCCAAAAGAACAAAAGGGCACAGAACAACGAAACTGGTCCGTGTGGGTTAAGCAAAGGGTTTATTTGGGAGAGCGAGAGATGGCCGCCTGATCAATAACCCTGGGCAATCCACATTCATCACGAGGAGACATCATGACCGTGTTGGTCGGGGCTGTGTGCTTTATGACTCTGGGCATAGCTTCTGAGACGCATTCCAACCAACCACTCCGAGAAAATTAGCTGCCAACTTGACACACGACCCAAACCAGCAGACCAGGGAGTGTAAAGTGTCTGATATCAGCTGCAGCCTGCCGCACGAGGCCCGGCCTTCGCCAGGGCCACTGCCGCAGCAGAAAGGCAGCCTGGCCCACGTGTCCGAGACATGCGTACCACCAGCCTGGTGCTCCCACCAGCTCACAAGACCAAACACCCAGACCCCTTTGTGCTCAGAAATAATGATGGTAATTTATCCTTGCAAATCACTTACTACGTGTTTTGCATAAATCAACTTGTTTAATAATCTTAACAACCCCATTAGGTGAGTACTACTCATATCTCTATTTTGGTGGTGGAGGAGGCACAGAAAGGTCTAGCTACTTGCTCAAGATCACACAGCAGAGCTATGATCCAAACCCCAGGAATTCCAGGTCCAGAGGCCCTGACGTGGTGACTCCGTGCTCCCCTGCCTTTCAGCTGAAGAGCATGGGTTTCAGAGCCAGACTAATCGAGTTCCACATTCTGGTCCTGCCACCTGTGTGGCCTCAACCTTAACCTCTTTGAGTCACATTTTCTCATCCGCAAAATGGGCAGAGCTGCTGTGAAGATCTAAATGTGTAGAAGTCTAGCACAGAGTGAGTCCACAAGGAAGAGTGAATGTGATAATATTTATTTGGGAGCTCACAAACTCTGTTTATTCCAAGTTGTATATTATTCAAACTTCACTGTCAAAGCTACCTAAAAAATACCTGAATAACAATCGACTTTCATTGATTTTAATTAAAGCTTTATTATTCCATTAAATCAGGAAAAATTTCTCTGGTACCAGGCACTGTTCTAGTTTTTGTAAATACAACAGTGAACCTAAGAGGAAAATCTCTGATTTTTCAGGGAAGGGACAGTTTTTTTTTAATGTATTTTTTATTCAAGTTTGTATAATGCTCATTTTAATTTTAAAAACTTCTAACAAATCAGCATACTTATCTCTAACAAAGCTGCAGATATAATCTAAAAATAAATAAACAAATTCAAATGTCTTTATCTTTTGACTGGAATTGTACCAACCCCATACACTGACATTGCAATCTCATGAGAAATCTACTTAATTACATTTTTGGGGGTGGCCAAACTCTTTGAAAATATGGATCGAGGAAAACAAATTAAGTAATAGTAATGTTTTAAATTGTTTAACCTTTGATGATTAAAATCAAACAAGAAAAAACCCCATTGGGCTAAAACAAATCACTGGATGGTATAGAAGCCCCCTGCAATGACAGAAGAGTAAGTACCTCCCTTTAAAATCAGTTAATTTTAAACATTTCTCTTGCAGTCTTATTCACACCAGTGAAAAATGACAAGCATGTTAACCAAGAGGGTCTCGTCTGCTTCTCCCCACAGTATTCCCAGGAGCCAGAAGGCTGCCTGTGCACGTATCTGCTGAGTGAGTAGATGAATAGCAAAACCAGAGCACTCCTGTGAAACTGTGTCTTTCCGCAGCTTCAGTTAGGAAAGAGAAGCAGGAGCATATTACTAAATTCTCCTTATATCCCCTGTAAAGCAGGGAGGGGACCGAGGAACAATCTTTTATGCATTCATTCACTGGAGAGATTTTTACTGAGCATCTACTGTGGACCACGTATTGGACCAGGTGCTGGGTACATGTAGGAGGGTGAAATAGACCTAGTCTAGGTTCTTAGACAGTACTGCACATGCCCATCCCTGGAACATCTGCGAAGCACACCCTGATGAGGCTACTTCAAAGATATACAATGTATATAAAACCCTTAGCATGGTTCCTGGAACATTGTAAGCACTGAGTAACTGAGGAGGAGGAGAAATAAGATGATGATAATGGGAATTATAAAGACAAAGTAACCTCCCCCTCATCAAATGTAAATTCAGATATCAAATGAGCAATAACTATTTACAAGGATCATTTAAAAAGTATCTGCCCCCAGACAAACTGGGGGAACTCAGTATAGTTCTCTCTGCAGATAAGAAGAATCACCATGGCCGAGTCAGACACGTGTTTTACTTCAATATCTAAAACTACAGCCTTGCCGTCGTTTATATTACCAATAATCTACCTGGGGCCTCTGGTAGTGGGGAAGATGGAATGAGTACACGCTGCTCTCTCTCTCCCATTGATTGTAACTAAAATCTCTGGACAAACTAGAGAAAGCAATCATATGAGGATTCTGAAAAGTAAATAATAACATGCTAGGGAAGAAAATTAAAACTCACAGAACCGCCAATAAAGCAGTGAGGTTCCAAGTTTAATTTTTTTCTTAACTTTTAATTCTCCCAGCTTAAACTCCAGGGTGACTCGAATCCCAGAACTGCACAGCAGGCACAGATGGAAAACCATCCAAGAGAAATTTTCTGTTTCTGTCCCGCAGACCAGAGACGGGGTCCCCTAAGGGACAGAGGATATGGGACGGAGGATACGGGGAAAATGTCCTGCATTTTTCCCCTTTTCATCTCTCCTGGCCCTACCCCCAGGCAAGCCCCAGCCATGAACCAGCACTTCCATGGCAGCTACAGCAGGGTCAGCCAACCAGGCTCCAAAAACTCAGAAAGAAATCCTGCTCGTTGACCTCTTTGGTCTGAAGAGTGTGGAGGAATTCCTTTATTTTATTTCCCCCTCTCTCTTTTATCTCACTGTTTTGCCCCAAAGTAGACTCATTCGCATAAAGTATGAAACTGTGCAGGGAGGTTAAACCCTGGATTTCTCCACAGAGGAACAAGAAAAGGGAGCCGTGGGAGCCGGAGAACACGGGGTGATCACAAATCGGAAGAGGCTGGCGCTGGCGGGAGCTACCCTCTAAATGGAAGTATGAAATCATAGGCTCACTCCCAGACTGCGCATGTGTAGAATAAACCCAAAGCAGCGTAACAAAACCCCCGAGAGCGGAACTATCGTCCAGACCATCCTGCGGATTCCACACCGAGCCCGAGTGGCACACAGGGGGGAGGAGAACAAGAGACCACAATGGCTTTGAAGACGAAGTTGGCTTGGGAGCCAGAGCCTACGGAAGATGCTCCAGGACCTGCCATAGGAAACGTTCTGAGTTAATTTCCTGCTTTAAAAAAAAAAGTCATCATTCCTCAGAGGATTTTAATAGAACCTACACTCTGATAACATAATATGCAAAATGCATGGAACACAATCTGTGGTAAGATGAATATGATGACCCCCCCCATAGAAACCTACTTCCTAATCCCCAGAACCACGAATATGTTACCTTACATGGTAAAAAGTATCTTGCAAATGTAATGAAGTTAAGGACTTCGAGATGGGGAAATGATGCCGGACTGTCTGGATGGGTCCAATATAATCACAGAGGCCCTCAGTTAAGAGGAGCAGGAGCAGACAAAAAGTGTTATGGCAAAACCAGAGGTTGAGGTGATATATTTTGTGGATGGAGAAAAGGAGTATCAGTCAAGGAATGCACCTCTAAAGATGGAAAAGGCAGTTATTGAAACCTTAAAATCTGTATCCCCATCATATGCCGAAATAAAAAAAAATAATTAAAAAAAAAAAAAAAAAGATGGAAAAGGCAGAAATGTATTCTCCCTTGAAGCCTCCAGAAGAAATGCAGTCCTGCCATCACCTTAATTTTAGATTTCTCACCTCCAGGACTATAAGAATAAGTTTGTTTTAAACCTCTAAGTTTGTGGTGATTTGTTACATCAATAATAGGAAACTAATGCTCAAATTAAAATTACCCCCAACAAAACGCTGGGAAAATCCCATTAATTCTAAAGGGAAAAGAAAACAGATGCTGACTCCAACATGACCCAGATGCTGGGATTATCAGATAATGACTCTAAAACAACTACTGTAACTATGTTCCATGAAATAACAGTAAACACTCTTTAAATTAATGAAAAGAAATTCTCAGCATAGAAATAGAAACTACAAAAAAAAAAAGAACCAAATAAAAACTTTAGAATTGAAAAATAATATAATTGAAATAAAAAAACTCCCTCCATGGGTTCAACAGCAGAATAAAGATGACTCAGAAAAGAGTTGATGAACTTTAAGACAGACAAACAAAAATTATCTAATCTGGATAACAGAAGCAACAAAAATTGACAAAAAAAAAAAAAAGGACAGATTCAGTGACCTACAGAACAATATAAAAAGTTTTAAAATTGATGCTAGCTTAGATTACCATAAACTAGGTGGCTTAAAACAAAATAAATTTATTCTCCCACAGTTCTGGAAGCTAGAAGTCAAAATCAAGGTGTCAGCAGGGCCATCTCCCTCTGAAAGCTCTAGGGAAGAATCCTTTCTTGCCTCTTCCTAGCTTCTAGAGGTTGCCAGCAGTCCTTGGCTTGCAGCTGCATCACTCCAAACTCTGCTTCTGTCATCACATGGCCATCTTCCCTCTGTGTGTGTCTCTGTGTTCAAATTTCCCTCTTATAAGGATACCAGTCATTGGAATAAGACCCACCCTAATCCTTTATGACCTCATCCTGACCTGATTACATCTGCAAAGACCCCATACCTATATCAGGTCACATTTGTGGTTACTGGGGATTATGATTTGAACATATCTTTTTAGAGGACACCATTCAACCTGCTACAAGAGGATGAGGACAAACACTGACAGCAATAATCTGAGGCCACACAGCCAAGTGGGACATGGGCCCCTGTCTGTCCAGTGTCCCTGCTTGCTCCTTCTAGCACAGTTTGCCTCACTAGTCCTCAACTTCTGTCACTTGATCTCAGTATCTCCTGGACCCCTGACCCTGAGCCCTCTTGGCCAGCCATGTTTCTGTGCTACAATGCCTCATCCCTGGCACTGTATCCAGCACATAGTAGGCATACAAAAAATGATAAAGGCATGACACCTGACTGGTCTCTTTCCAGAGACAGGGCCATTGGCCCTACACATAATTGTCTCTTGGAAGCTGAGGATTAGAGAGGCTGTGTTTCCATTAATCAGTACAACAGGAGGCTGAGAGATAGCAAAACCTCAGACACACCTCAGCACAGCCCACCTATGTTTGGGGTGGCAGGGCTCTCTCTTGATTCTTGGCAGATGTTCTGTTATTGTCCCCTGCCCTCTGCCCTTACATATTTTGTTTGACCCTTGTCTCCAGCCCTGTTCTTACCTCTTGATACAGTAGGAATTGACTGTCAACAGTCAGCTTGCCCTTCCCCTCCTGGGCAGCCTGGATGGACATCCCTCGTGACGCAGATCTGACAGGTAGGACCCGCCCAGGTATTGGCTGCTTGGTAGGTACATGACACAAGCCTGTCTCAACATCCCAGCTCACAGCTATGGAACACTTTTTAATGACAGACACGGTGCTAATGGTTCCCCACGGACCAGCTCATTAAATCCTCAAGGCAATCATGAGACGTAATGACAATTACTGTCCATGTGAGGGATGAGGAAACTGAGCCT
Source organism: Mirza zaza (assembly GCA_008750895.1). Taxonomy (NCBI): domain Eukaryota; kingdom Metazoa; phylum Chordata; class Mammalia; order Primates; family Cheirogaleidae; genus Mirza; species Mirza zaza. The sequence continues at coordinate 67,903 of VSMD01051341.1, forward strand.
CGGGGAGGTTAAATCCCTGCCTCAAGGTCGCATGCCTAAAAACTGGCAGCACTTGGTTCCATCTGGAGCCTGTGACTGTGCAGCCAGGCTCTTGGGGTACAATGCTGGCTTCCCAGAGGGTGGGGCACACAGTCGTGTTGGCACTAGGGATGATGTGGGGTAGTAAAGCAAGCACAGTCTTAATATTGAATCCTGGCACCATGGTTTGAATGCATGTGTCTCCAAAAAATTCATACATTGGAGCTTAACCCCTAAGAAGATAGTATTAAGAGGTGGAAGTGAAGCAATTAAGTCATGAGGGCTCTATCCTCATGAATGGGATTAACGCCCTTAGAACAGAGGCTTCAGAGACCTGCCTGGACCCTCCATCTCTGTGCCCCATGAGGGTGAGGACACAGTTTACCCTCTCTGCTGTATGGGGTGTCAAGACAATAAGGTGCCACCTTGGAAGGAGAGATCCCTCGTGAGACACCAGTCTGCTGGTGCTGCGAACTTGGACTTCGCAGCCTCCAGAACCGTGAGAAACAAATTTCTATTGTTTACAAATTACCCAGTCTCAGTTATTTTGTTATAGCAGCACAAACAGACAAAGGCTCCTGGTATGCGATTCTTCTTGTAACTCTCTTTCATCTTTCTGACTGTATCATGAAGAAAGTCTTAGTCGGTGCTGTTGGGATATGATTTAACACCTTTCTGACCTTGGCTAATATCCTCTGCCCCTCATCCCCCTTTCTGTAAAGGCAAAGCAAGCCTCAAGCTCAGATGATCTGACTGGAGATAGACTAGAAAAAGAAGAGATACTGGCCGTCATCTTATTTCTTTTTTTATGGCTCTTTTAATATATGTACATGATACTGTTTTCCTGTTATAATAGTAATTAAAGGCTTCATTTTGTAATGCATCTGTTTAAGTACAAGATGTGAATTCACTTCTTAAAAATTAAGTAAATAATAGTACATGTTTCCCCATATGGAAGACATCAGGAAAGTGAAGCACAGGGACCCGCAGGTGGGAAGAGTGCTCTGTGTTATGCCATCTCTCAAGACTGGGAAGTCCCAGCTGCAATGTCAGCAAAGCTGGCAGTTCCCACCCTGCCTCCCTCTTCAAACATCATTAATGGTATGTGTTCATGTACAGTAGCTGCAAGTTTTCACAAGTTTTAGAAAATTCTATTCGCAAGTTTTGCAAAAACTGGAGAGTATTGACTCATGAACCACCTCATTCTCCTCCAAACAGCCTCAAAGTTTTGAAAAAGTAAAAATTAGCTCAGGTCAGACTGAGAAAATAAAAACTTGTCCTGGCATTCATCAGGCTGGGACAGCAGCCACAGAGAAAGCCAGCTGGGAAGTACCAGGAAACGGTATTTCTTCCAAGGACACGCCGTAACTATTGTATTCTTCATCCTGAAAAGCCTTGATCTCTAAAATCAGAGACTATCAGGAACTTCACTGCTGGAAGTTGTATCAGTAAGAATGAAACATCTCACTCTTGGCTGGAAGATCCAAGTCGCTTTGACACTGAGAAGCCAGCCACACTTTCCAGCCCAGACACAGAGCTTCAGATAAGGGGTTTCTGATGACAACATTCACACTTATCTTAACTTTGTCGTTTCCAAGGAAACAGGAGCCTGGGTTTAATTTACAGTCCAGACCTGACATCCACCCCCCAATGCCCAGAACCGCTTTGCTTTTAAGCTTTATGTTCATTTTACCTGAATTTTACCCTTCTTGAAAAATCCTGTAATAATCCTGTCTTTCCCTGTGTCTGTTGAGATGCCCCAGTTCTCCTGGCAGGCAGTCTGCATTGTGGAAACGGACCACTAAATCTCATTTTTTTGGGGGGGGTGGCCCACAGGTTTGTCCTTGGTGGTCTTAGGCTGATTAAGCTAGGGTGGTTTATATTTAACTTTTGTTATTCCAGAGTTTGGAGGGTATTGTTTATCTTTTAAAATAAACAAACAAATTACATATTGCCCCCTAGAGATATTAGAGCCAAATTACAAAATTGCAGTTTAATTCTTCCATAGAAACCAGCTGGCAATTTAACTAAACTTTTCCCTGTACCCATTAATGTCACGATTCCTCTTTTTGGATGGTGTGGTTTTGTTCTGTCTGGGCCCTGCTCAATTCTGTGAACACACACACGAGCTTGAATTTCCACCGTGTGCTTGACTGCTGGTGTTCCCCAGCAGCACGGGGTATGCAGCCCCCGCCCACAGTGAGGCAGCCCCTGCGGTCAAAGCCCACAGTCGACTTGCCCGGGGGTCATCTGGGTCATCTGGATGGAAAGGGACGTGTGCCCCCTCCCAAGCTGCATGCATGGCGGGGGGTGTCTTTAAGCACAATCACGTGAGTCTATTAGGCAAGGCAGGAAAGCCTCGCCAGGGGTGGAGGGGTGCGGGGCAGCATTCAAACTCCTTCTCCACTGAGCCATCTGTCCCCTCGTCTCTGCTTCCCTGCAGCATCTGCCTGCTCTCTGCATGCTGGGGCTCCTCTGCTCCCCCACAGCTAAGGCTCAGTCGTGATCTTGCAGTATGATTTGCCACGCCACGACTATTTCAGTCTTTCAGAGCCTCAGAACTAAATTCCCAGGACAGAAGACACGACAGGATTGGTTCCCTTGCGGTCAAATGTCCACCCCGTGCCGGTGAAAGCAGACACGGTGGCACAGACACGGACAGCCGGTCCTCCCCCCAGCAGGGACCGAGGCTTGGGAGCAAGCCCAGAGGAGGACGGGGCACTGTGGCCCACGTGTGCATTGACTTCAATAACAGAAGGATAAAAGGGAGCCAAGTTTTATTCACAGTTTGTGTTTTTCTAACACAGAGTAGCAGCTATCTGAAAATTAATGTTATAATTCAAGAGGAAATACCAATAGCTCAAAAGTACAGTTGAGCCTAGCAAGAGCTGACTTGATATTCTCAGGAACACGACACTGGACCCTGCCAACAGCCGCGTGCCCCCGATCTGAGAGACGGGGTGAGAGAGAAGCGGGTCAGTGCAACATTTTCCCCCATCAGAAAAACAACTTTCTGCGTTACTGCCATCGGCCCGGATGTGAGTCAGCACAAGCAGCAGCACATAATGACACCCATATTGATCCTCGCTGCGCATGCGAAAGGTCATCCTCCTGGGGGACCCACCAGGTGTCAAGGAAAGGGCACCAGTTTCATTGTCCGGCGACCTGGGCCCCACCCTATGTGACTTTCCAGCTGTGTGACTTGGGCAAACCCCTCCCTGAGCCTCCGTTTTCTCACTTGAGGACAACACGCAGCACCAGCCTGCCCAAGGCCGAATTTCAACGTCACACAAGACAACGGGATTTTCCCTCCCTTTGGGCTCCAAACCACGTCCAGGTCTAAGACCCGTGGCTCCCGGAGGTGCAGGGTGCAAAGTCAACAGTTCGATTGTTCAAGGTCCTGCTCATGGGATCTTCATTCCTTCTTTGGTAAGTTGTCACCAGAGAAAACATCATAAGAGCCTAAGTTTCTCTTCTGAGATAAAGTCCCAGAAGTCCAAGTGCTTTGCCGCCCTGTGCGGCAGACCTTGTCAGCAAGGCTCATGCCATCAATGCTCACGCGCACCCCCGTCTCACTTCCCAGGGGACCCTCCTGACCGCCCCCCTGGCCAGCACCTGTGTTGCTTTGCATGATGGTGTCCTCTGGCCAAAGCCCATCTGCCAACTCTGGGGCAGGACAGAAGTGTCAGGGACTTAAGCGCCCCAGCACCCCCAGCCAGTGCCTGGCGGAAGTGGGGTGGCTCCACTGCGTACGTTACTCCAGATCTCGGAGCCACTCCAGCAGCATTATCAGCCAGCTGCCCACAGCGGTAGCCAACCTGACCATGGCCCCTGTCACAGGTGCGTGATCGGGCCATGGGGTGCCCAGACTTTTGGTCACACGCTGTTCTGGGTGTGTCTGTGAGGGAGTTTCTGCGTGAGATTAACATCTGATCAGTAGACTGAGTAAAGCAGACTGCCCTCCCCCATGTGGGGGCACTTTGTCCAATGCACTGAGGGCCCGAATGGCACAGAAGGCTGAGTAAGGAAGAATCTCTCTCTCTGCCTGCCTGTGTCCAGTGTGGGACGTTGGTCTTCCCTTGCTCCAGATTTGGACTCGGAGTGTAACTCACACCGTCAGCTCTCCGGGGTCTCCAGCTTGCCAAGTGCAGGTTTCCGCCTCCAAAATCACGTGCGCCAATTCCTTATAGTAAATCTCTTTGTATGTGTGTATATATGTGTGTGTCATGTATGTGTATATATGTGTACATATGATATATGTGTGTGTATGTGTTGGCTCTGTTTCTCAGGGGAACCCAGGATAACATATGTGGCTGTTTCTCTTTATCTCACTTCCCCACTATCCACCAGACTTTACTTCTCCACCCAAACAAACAACTCTCATTCCAATCTTTGTCCCTAACTCTGCTTCTGAAGGAAGCCAGACTAAGATGGTCTAACCCAACAGCATTCCCAGCCTCTGCGCCCTCGCTGTCTCCCCATGCTGAGGCTGGAGACCCAATTTGTGCTTTCCCAGCCTCCTGTGCAGTTAGAGGTGGTCATGTGACCCAACCCTGGTCAATGATGCATAAAATGTAGGACGGGTACAGTGGCTCACACCTGTAATCCCAGCACTTTGGGAGGCCAAGGCAGGAGGATCCCTTAAGCCCAGAAGTTCAAGACCAGCCTGGGCAACATAGAGAGATCCCAGCTTTACAAAAAATAAAAAAAATTTGCCAGGTGCAGTGGCCTGTGCCTGTAGTTCCTGCTACTCAGGAGGCTGAGGCAAGAGGATCGCTTGAGACCAAGAGTTCAAGGCTGCAGTGAGCTAGGCTGATGCCGCGGCACTCCAGCCTGGGTGACAGAGTGAGACCATGTGTCAAAAAAAAAAAGTATACTGGATGGAGAGGGGCTCTACAATGTTATTGGAATTCTTGTTAAAAGGAAAAAATGGAAAAAGAAAACTCTCATTTCTACCATCCTTCTTCTTGTCTTAAATGCTGCATTACAACTGGAGTTTCACCGCCATCTCACAACCTCAAGGAATTAATATTCCCTGAAGTCCTGTAACATCTGTCACCTCTGATAAGACCAGTCCCCAACACCTACTTCCTTCCTTCTAGTGCCATATATATAATATTTCAAGATATTAACTCTCCCTTCTGCCATGCAGGCAAGTAGCGAGTCCTGCATGTGGATACCCAGAAGAGGTTTATGGAAGAGCAGAAAATAAATCACTTAAAATTGTTCCTGGCTTTTGTCTTCAAAGAGCTTAAGGCCTTTGGGAAAGAGGGATTCTAGGCATGGACTGAGTGTTTTAAAGAGCATAAAGGGAGAGTTGATCTCACTGAGACAAAAAAGAGCTTCGCCTGGCTGGGGAGGAAGCGCAGACACAAAGATTGCAGAGGGTCTCTGACAGCAGACGAGGCCTGCGCCCTGCCGCTCAGCTCACCCGGCCAGCCTGCAGCGCTGGCGCCAGCATGACCAGACCCACGAGAGGGACGGCTGCCTGGCACGTCTGGGCAAGCTGAACCACCAGCATCTCCTCGGAGATTTGCATCCACCTCGCATCTCGGGAAGCTCCTGAGAACTGCCACAGCAGAAGGACCATGCAGGGATGATAGAGCCATTCCCGGTGGTACCCTTGGTGGACTGGCCACCCAGCACTCTGCCAAGGGGGTTTCAGAAGGGCTGGGTGATAGGTCCAACTCCTTTAAGGACAGACATGTTAAGAGTTTAGGGCTAGGCCGGGCGCGGTGGCTCAAGCCTGTAATCCTAGAACTCTGGGAGGCGGAGGCGGGCAGATCGCTCAAGGTCAGGAGTTCGAAACCAGCCTGAACAAGAGCAAGACCCCGTCTCTACTATAAATAGAAAGAAATTAATTGGCCAACTAATATATATAGAAAAAAATTAGCCCGGCATGGTGGCGCATGCCTGTAGTCCCAGCTACTCGGGAGGCTGAGGCAGAAGGATTGCTTGAGCCCAGGAGTTTGAGGTTGCTGTGAGCTAGGCTGACACCACAGCACTCACTTTAGCCTGGGCAACACAGCGAGACTTTGTCTCAACAACAACAAAAAAGGAGTTTAGGGCTAAAAAGTTGTCTATACCCTAGCACTAGCCACAGCACTGATGTGAAGATCACTAATCAAATAGGACCAACTGATTTTTCATTCTTTCAATAAATGAGCTCCTGTTGTTACTAAGCATTTGGAGACACAAATCAAATAAGACATCCTCTCTGCTCCCAAGGAGCTTACAGTCAAATGGGACAAAAGCTCACAGCCAGCATGTAGGCTCCTGAATTGAGTTACACATCTTGGAAGCTTCCCAGGCATTGCATGAGTCACTCCTCACCAAAGGAGGCATTCCGTGCCCCACTTACAAATAAGCAAGACTCAGAGAGGTTAAGTGACTTACCAAAGATCACACAGTCACAATAGGGCGGTGGTCAGATTCAGACCCCAGCCCAATTAATGTCAGAGGACATTAGGTTCCTTCCTGGAGGACAAAGGTTCCTTCTACTTTTCTCACTGTCCCCCATGCCCACAGAGAGCCCATAGGGAGTTGGGGGGGTGACTCTTGATACCCCAGTCCCTAGCGGACTTCGCCAAGTAGAATTAGTTGTGTCTTGCTATTCAATGTGAAAGTTTCCCAAAGCCAACTGCTACACGTGCTAAAGCTCTAAGTGACTTCCCTGAAAACCAGTTCTATTCATCACACCTTAAGGGAAAACAGCAACCTCCTATATGCACACATTAATTAACAGCAGAAATAGGCTAAAGTTAATTATAGAGCCTTCCTAGTTTAAAAACGAGGAACAGGCTGGCTGCCAAAGAAGACAAAAGTGCAGGAAGGCATGGCATCTCAATCCTGTGTTCTGCCTGAGAGCTATCTTTCTATAAAAAGCAAGCAGTTTGGTGGTCAATGCTCAGAGCTGGCCACAGACTCAGAACATCTCTTGGCTTTGCCATGTGATATCTCCCTTTAAGGAAAGGCACCTCACCACTAGAAGAGATGTGTACATCAATTATTTAAAAAGGCTTTTATCAAGGAGGAGGGAAAAACTTGCATGCCATTTTCCTAGCATTCAATTTTTTTATTATTTATTACCAGTAATCATCTATTTGAGGAGGAAGAATGAGCCAATGCTTAAAAAAAAAAAAAAAGAATCCATGAACCCTTCAACTCAAGAGCTAAAGAGATATCGGACAGTGTGTTCCCCAAGGCCCAGAAAATACTGAATCCTCTGATAAGTTTTCTTTTTTAGCTTTAAGCACACCAAGAAAAGGGGTTTTTAAGAATGTGACATTCCCCAAACCACTTCAGTCCTGTGTTTACCCTTCCATTTTTTAAAATAAATATGATATCAGCTAGGAATCTCATCTCGATCTCTCTAGCTAGTTCCTGCAGGTGTATAAACATCATCAAGCCTCTTCAAAGTGAAATGTGTGTGGTCTGCTGGCATCAACAACTACTACTACAGTAAATAACATTTTCCACTATAAACAGAATGCAGAACCCAGATATTTTAAAGGCAGGCAGCTCAATATTCTGTCTTCTACAAGAATGAAGTACAAATAATGTTTGGCTAGCTATCACTGCCCACATGAATAGCACATTGTGCTTTAAAGGATACAAGAACTCTCCCTCCCAAAACAGGAGACAGACTCTATGGACTCCTGTGACAGAGGGGACTTTAAGGCAGCCTGATTCGATAGTCCCCAAACCTGGGTGTGCATTATAACCAACTGGGGAGCATATTTGAAATGCCGCTGAGCCATCCCAGACACACCCAATCACTCTAAGATGACCCAGGAGTCTGTATTTTGAACATGCCTTCCCCACGTGGTTCTGACGGGTAGCGCTACGTGGGAACCGCTCATCCAATTCTGAATCTCACAACATCCCAAACAAGCGTTCCTGCAGTCGCTGCTGCTTCCCATGAGAGCGAGCAAGCCGGGTGTGCCCCGGACAGCACTAGCTGCTGGGAAACCAGCCTCCCTGCCACCAGCCCCGCTCTAGCAGGTGGGTGAGAGGAGCCTCTTTTACACTTACGAGGCAGCAGACTTTTGCTGCTTGCACCTGAGAAACTGCATAAAGAAAGACTTGCGCCAAGATTCAAACCGCAGCCTATAAACATAAGGGTATATGCTGATCTTTATTTTTATCAAAAAAGATTTTTGTGCTGAATTGAGTTAGAATAAGAGTTGAACTAAACACAGTTTTAGAATGGGCCTTACTGTCCTCTGTGGTAGAAGTATAAACGATTAGGGGCACGATGCCAAGAACACAGGTTGTTAAGTTACACCTGGGTTGGATCCTGGATCTTCCATTTACCATCTGAGTGGCTTTGGGTGTATTATTTAACTTCTCTGAACTTCAATTCCCTGGCAAGGTGGGATAAAACCAATTGAATAAGGTTGTTTTTCAGATCATCTGCGATACTGGCATTCAATAAATGCTGATTCCCTTCCTTCCCCTTCCTTTTGTTTTTCTTCTATGATCAATTTGTCATGGGAGCTTACTATTTCTAAATATCTCTGGGACCCAGTCTCTCCATTACCACCACCACGCCCACCCCCACATTATCATGCCTGTGTTTGTTCAGCACCTCATTACTTAAATATTTAGGTTTGGAGAAAGATAGGAAATAAATTATCATCTTAAGAGCAATCACCATAATTCCTTTCAGAAAGTTATTCTGTGTGTGCAGGAAAATATCTTGAAATGCCACTTGGGCAGCAGACATCCTGAGAGCCTGAGTTAGCCAGAGCAAAAGCAATGAGCTGGATGCTAAGCAAAAAGGAAAGGAGGGAGAGGGGAGGGAAAGGACAGAACTGGGAGGCTGTGGGTGGCAACCAGAAGAGGATGGTAGCCGAGAACAATCGGCAGAAGCGGGAAGTCAGAGTGAAAGGGGACTTTTGAAAGCACCTGCAAACTACAAGAACCCCTGGACTTTTCCACGGCGTGTAGAATGGAGTGTGATCCAGTCGTACCCAGATCCTAAGGTTCGGAGCCTCCAGCGAACAGCCAGGCTGCGTCAGATTCCTGCGAAAGCTGCCTGTGTCTGATGTCTCCGCCCTCCGTGTGTCATTCCTCTGTCCAGGGGCTCTGAGAGATGCTCGCACGGACACTGTGGGACCCTGTGTTCTTCCTCGCCAATTTCCGTCGAACAGTATCCGCCTTTTAAACTCATGCCCTTTTGGATATGGTATTCATCTCTCTGAATATAACTGTGTAATCTCCCTTAGCAGAAAAAAAGTATGGCCAAAATGTGACTTCTGTCCAGGAAAAGAAAAAAAAATCTATTACTATTTGGCAACCCTATCAGCTTGAATCCTTAGGGGAAAAAATAATAATACCAACTATTTATTGAGTATCCACTATGTGCCAGGCAAGAGGCTAAGTACTGTCCTCATACTCTCTTGTTTAATCTTCACAAGAGCCCTCTCAAGTAGATGTTGTTCTTGCCACTGTTTAGATAAGCAAAGTCGGACTCCCAGGAACTTGGTGATCTGCTTGAAGCCTCATAGATGGTAAGTGGCAGAGGCAGCTCCAAAGCAGAATCTGTCTGTGCCCTTGACCAGGCCACCTTGACAGAGTCACCTATCACCTGGGTTGGAAAGAAGTTAAAATAACAAACTGCAAAGATGCTCCTGAAAACGTCCAAGTCTTCCTGAAGAACAGCATGTCCTGCAAAAGACCCTGGATGATGCCAGCAAACATCTGGAAAGACTTCAAGCCTCAGCTAGAACAGCCTTCACTCCACATCAGCAGTTCCAAACTTAGAGCTGGACATCAGAATCCCTAAGAACCCTTCCAAGATTGGACTTTCTCAGGCCTCCATGCAGACCTACTGAGGCAAATTCTTTGGGAATGGGGTACTAGAAAAGACTATTTTTTTAAAAGGTCCCCAAGTAATGTGGCCAGTTCCAGAAGTGAAGCTTCAGAAAGTGTGACTCTATGGCACACTCAGCTACAAACCCTACCACCTTAGTGCTTGTAGCACTTCTCGCTTCCATCACGATAATAGTTCTATTTCAAGAGGAGTCGGAGGAAGTGTGGATAATCTTAGTGTTAACATATGTTCATCTGAGGCTTTACAGGTTTCTGCTTGGTGCCTGTGGCCACCAGACAGCAGAGAGACGTCTGTCTCTCCGTGTGTTTATCAACTCAGCAAGGCTGTAACCAAGGAGGGGCCCCTCCTATCATGCTTGATACAGAGGGACTAACCAGCCACTGAGGCACGCCAGGAACTTGTTCAAGATGAATGCAAGGATGCTTTTGGCAGAATGTCGTGTTTTAAGCCACAAAAATATCTGATGCACGCCCTAAACACAATTCTGGTTAATCCAGGAAGCTTAGTATAGAAAGAGAAACTGAACATCCATTTTGCTGGAGGAGATCAGATAACAGCCAGCCACCGGCCACCCCTGAGATCTCAGGCTGAATGAAAGGAGACCTTAGGAAGGAGCTAGTGCTAACTACGCACCAATTTCATCCACAAGCAGCTGAGAACTGAACTTGGAGGAACTCTACAAACTGGCACACAGCAGAGATCTATGCCTCCTAATTAAAGCCTCCTTTGAGACGGTGATATTTTTGTCCTACTTCTCTGGGAGAATCACTAGGCTTCGGGGATAGAAAAATGCTAAAAGGCATTTTTTTATTATTTTAGAATCCTTCTTAATGGATAATTGATGAATGACTTTTACTAGACTTTATTCATAGAATTACCTGGTACCATTAAAATGCTAACTATCGGGAAAATGTAACTTTCTTCCTAGCTGCTATTACTTTGAAGAAAAATATTGCTAGCACTGCAATATTCCTGGAATGTCTAGTAATAGCTGGATGACACCAGTTCAGAACTGTTTACCTGCACGGATGGTTCTCGAACTTGGTGCACCGGAATCACCTGGAGTGTTTATTCCAAAACAGCTTGCTGGGCCCATACCCCAAATTTCTGGTTTATTAATTAGGTCTGGGATAGGATCTCAGAATCTGTGTTTCTAACAAGTTCCCAGGTGATGCCGATGCTACAGGTCCAAGGACCACACTTTCAAGAGCCGTTGACCTAGGCAGGGGTCCTCAAACTTTTTAAAAAGGGGGCCAGTTCACTGTCCCTCAGACCGTTGGAGATTGTGCACTGTAAGCCCAGGTCAAGTTGGCTGCTAAGCAGGACAGGCAGCGGCGGCAAAAACACCCGGCGGGCCAGATGAATGTCCTAGGCGGGCGGCATGTGGCCCTCGGGCCGTAGTTTGAGGATGCCTGACCTAGAGCATGAGATTAACTTCCGAACCACCTGGACTGACAGGCGGGTTCTCTCTGCCACCAAACTCTAGGAGCAGAAGAGGCTGGATGTTCCTTCCTCCCTGGTTTGCCAGAGAGACCTCACAGCTTGGCTTCTCCAGGACAATTTTGGTTTATGTCTTTGACAATCAATTTAAATCTGTTAGTTATGTTAGTACCCCCTTTCATCCTCAAAAGTGTCCCAGTCTAGATGATAATCGTTATATTCGCCCTAACATTTATTCATATTTGCTTAATCTTAGTATGGAGGATACCACATACCTAAGTGGAGGATGCTCTCCAGAGACACTGTGCTCTTGCTTTCTTTGAAAGCCGGAGTCACTATAGACCTGGGATCACTTTAGCTGGGGTCGTAGCTTATTGTGCCCTTGGCCCAAGGCTTACTCTCCTTACTGTGGTGGCGATAGTGCTGTTTGCCCTCAGGAGACCCTGCCTTTCCTTTCTGGGTGCCATTTGTACACTCTTCCCTGCCCCCAATTCCCAGCTCTGATTTAGTTCAAGGGTGGTGTTTTTTCCTGCTGCTGCTGCTATGGCTGTTGTTATTTGTGGGTTGGAGAGAGATTCCCTAGAAGTTACTAAGTAAGTTCCCTTACTTCTTTTTGTTTTTCATATTTTATTGTGAAAAGTTTCAAAAGTAGAGAGAATAATGTAATGTAATTCCCAGGTACCCACCAACTAGCTTCAACAATCACCATCTCATTCCTATCTTGTATCGTCCATACCCCATTCAGTTCTCCAGCTTCCTTCCCCCTCACACAACCACTGGATGAGTTTGGAAGGAATCCCAACATCGTATGATTTTATCCACAAGCACATCAGTACTATCTCCAAAAGACTAGGACGGTTTTTAAAAATAATCAGTATATGATTATCACATCTAAAAAATTAATAATTTTGTAACATCATTAAATATATAGCCAGGGCTCAAATTTCCCCAATTGCCTCATAATTATATTTGTTTAATTGTTCAAATTAGGATCCAGATAAGTTCCATACTTTGAAATTGGTTGATATCATTTGTCTTTAATAATTTATATGTTTCCCAGACACTCTCTTTTTTTTACCCATTATATCTTTTTTATTTTTAATTATTATGGGTACATAATAGTTGTATATCTTTATAGGGTATATGTGATGTTTTGATACAGGTATACAACGTGACTTAATTATTATATCTTATTTGTTGATAAAACCAGAGTTTGTCCTATACAGTTGTCCCTCAGTATCCATGGGGGATTGGTGTCAAGAGCCCCATGGACACCAAAATCCATGGATGCTGAAGTCCCTTACAGAAAATGGTGTAGTATTTGCATATAACCTACACATACCCTCCCATATACTTTAAATCATCTATAGATTACTTATCATACCTAACACATTGTAAATGCCATGGCAATAATGGCTATACTGTATTGCTGAGTGAATAATGACAAGGAAAAAAGTATGTACATGTTCAGTACAGATGCAACCACCCATTTTTTTCCCAAATATTTTCAATCTGCAGTTGACTAAAATCCACAGATGTAGGGCGACAATTGTAGTTTCCTATAGAGTGTTTTGCTGTCTGCACTCCTAGGGTGTCATTTAACACGTTCTTCTGTCCCTTGTGTCTCCCATAAATTTGTACATTGATCCAGAAATGTGCTGTCCAATACAGTAACCCATATTTAAATTAGTTAAAATTCAATAGAATTTAAAGTTCAGTTCCTCAGTAACACTGGTCTTATTTCGAGTGCTCAACTCATGCACGAGGCTAGTGGCTACCATGTTGGATGGTGCAGGTACAGAACATTCCCGTCATCACAGAAAGTTCTATTGGACATGCTCTTGCTCAGATTCAGGTTGGGTTTTTTAAGTTGGTTTTGTTGTTGTTGAGGTTTTGTACATAGGAGTTGTTGTGATACTTCTATCAAGAGACACATGATGTTAATAATCATTGGTGACCATTGCCTAGGCCTCGCAATTCAGCTTACACAATTCCACTTCTTTCATTCTTTCTTCACTCATTAGCTAGAATACTTCTAGAAAGAGAAACTTCCCCCATCTACTATTTGGTTGGCCTGAGATACAGTTTGTATGAGAAAGACAAGGTAAACACCTGATTCTTTCCCCTTATTTACCAGTTTTCAAAATGATAATTTGGTTCCCTAGCATCTTCCAGAAGTGGCCAGCGAGGTGTTTTATTCTGCGTACCATTATGAACCTATAGATTTAAATGTATTTGATGTGTTTCAATCAATTAATGTTATTAGCTATAATTAATAAACTTGTATGAATATGTATGTATATATGTATTTTTCACATTATTCATATTTTTGTCACTGTATTTTTGGGATAAAATCTTAGAAGTGAGATTTCTGAGTCCAAAAGTAATTTGTCCACCACCTGACACACAGCTATGCACTACTGTTTTGCTGACTGCTTTATCCGTTGTAAACCTAATTATAAGCTTAAAATAAACAAAAGCTTTGTGGTCAATGCTTTAACGTCACTCTCATCTTCAGTCTCATGTTTGGAATCACACGATTTTCAAAATGATTGAGCTGGCAGATTCTAATATGCGAGTGGCTGAAACCCTCATTAGTAACTGAGGTAATTAGCAATTGGAGATTGGAGGGGTGTCCCACTGACCTATTCAAGTTTTCAATAAAACCATTCTAAAAACAGATAAAAACATGAAAAAAATTAAATGGGATTTGGAGGTGGTCTGACCCAGCTCTCTCAGCCCCTAGCTGAGGAAACTGAGGCTCAGCCTGATTTTCCCAAGTCACCCAGCAACTGATTAACGAGCTGGGTCTCACGGTCTCTTCCCTGAAAAATCAAGCACCAGCGCTTCTGCTTCGCCTGCAGATTGTCTTCTGCACAGATCCAATTTCCACTTAGGGGCAGACAGTTCTTCCTTAATCTGCCACAATCCTAGTCAAGGTAAGTAAGGACAGCAGGGATGAGCGGCCCTCCTGCTGCTTCAGCCAAAGCTGCCGCCCTGCCCTCGTGTCATTCCTGCCAGCCCCCAGTGCCAGCCTCCAGATGCCTGTCGCACGGCAGGGGGGCCGGATTCTCTGCCTGTCACCACCCCCACTCCCCAGGGACGGAAGCAGCCATCCCTGCTCCCCAGAGACAGGCAAGCTGAGGACTGAGAAGGCAGCTTGCCTTCCCGGAGCCTAGAGCTCCCTTCCCCCACGGCGTGGGAGGAAGGTCGGCCCAAGCTTGGTTGGCAGGTCAGGGCTCAGCGAATTAGACCCATGATGGAAAAGAAAGATGGGAGGGGCTTGCTGACAGCAGCGCCCAAGACCCTTATTCCACAAGAATATACCAAAGGCCCCTGGAGAGTAAGCCAGCCACAAACTGTCTCCTTATGTTCGTTCTGGCTGTCAGATGCACTAACCCTGCATCAAACCTCCCTGCAACTTGCTGAGGTCCAGCCACTCTCTGCCTACCAATCTGAGGTTCACGCCACACTGCATCCAAGTATGACTGCCCGAGTGACATATGCTATAATCTCTCCTGAGAACACAGGCCACTCTTTGCATATCAGAGACCAGTAGTATTTGATCTTGGATTCCCAGATCCCTAGGAGTTTGTGAAGGCAGTAATTTGTGAAGGTAGTAACATGCACAAAGTTTTCAAAACATTATGGTTTACCTCCATGTCTAACTGTGCCAAAAAATTGAGCGTGTGCACTGGGGAAGAAGCAGCGAGAGAAAGCTACAGTTATGTTGGTTCCCTCAGCCTCCTACGAGGTGGAAGCTAAGAGCACCTTCCTCCCAGAAGCCGTGTTTCATAATGAACGAGAGAAGCCACCCAGGTTGTAATCCAGCCTTCATGAACTGCTGTCAGTGTGGACTTTGGAAAACATAATCACTGCTAACCCATCTTTTGTCTCTAAAACTAAGGACACACACACACACCACAGAGCAGGGGTGAGAATTAGATAAGTGGATACAGCAGCTAGCAGACACATAGTAAGAGCCTAGTAAACACAGGTGCCTCCTACCATCACCTTCGCCCTGCCCTTTATGAATAAATAGGAAGTAGATCTCGTGGTTTCCATTTTCCTATCAGACAGATGTAGTCTTACACTCAACCACACGGTCATGGGTAACCTACCTCTCTGAGCCTGAATTTTCTTATCCGCGAAAGAAAATGTTCTTTCAGGCTTGCTGTGATGATTAGAGATAATGTACCATGAAGCATTTATTCACCAAAAAGTAGCTCTGACTGTTCTCGTGATCTCTCCCCTCCTCACCCTGTAGGCAGGTTCCAACTAAGAAGCACGACACCCCGGCAAGGGGGAGCCGCGATGGGGAAGGAATCAAGATAATCATGCTGAATGCCAGGCATCCTCAAAGGGGGTGATGTTGCCCCCAAGGGGGCAAAAAATCAGTTCTTGGATGAGGGATAATTGGTTCTTTGAAGGGGAGGGTGAAAAAAACTTAAATATCACAATGGTTTGTGGCTTCTCAAAGAATCACAGTACATAAACAGATATACCGTGTATCGGTGGTATTAAAATTTCATGATGTGGGAGGGTTGGCAATTAAGGGGAAAAAACTGTCCTTTTTAGGCTTTTGTGGGAGGTAATAATGAAAAATAGAGACCAGAAACATGTGAGCAGAAAGGGCGGTGGTTGGCTGGGGTTAGAGTGAATGTCGGAGGGAGGGGCCGGCAGGGAAAACAGGTGCAAACCTAGGGATGATTTTTGGTGCAGAGCAGTTTTTGTCGTCACTGCTGTTTTTAGTGGGTCTGTTAGCTTTTTAAAGGAAAAGGAAAAGGAGCAAGTGTTCAATATCTATCGAACACTTACGTGCTAGGAATTCTGCCTGGTACATTGTACGTATATGACTCTAAACGGGATCGTGAAAAGTAGCTTTTGGTTTAACAGGTGAGAAAACCGAGGTTTCTGGAAATTAAGGAAAACACCTTATTCCACAGCCCATATCCCTTCTAAAGTAGCCATGCCCCCAAATCGCTCCAACAGTGCCTGATGACGCCGGATGCCCTGAGTCATTATGCAAGGGCACCCCCCTTTCGCTCTCTTTGGTGTCCTGGTTTCAATCATACATTCAACAATCACCCTACGGGGCAGCTACCTGGCCACTCTGTTTATTCCTCCAGGGATTTCCACGGGAAAGGCCTGGAATCAGAGCGACCCTGAATGGGTTCTGAGATGCAGCAACATTCTCATCAGTAGAGGTAAAGCAGTCCCTGGGAGAAAAGAAGATGAGCAATGAAAAAGTGGCAGAGAGGTAAAGGGAGGGCCCATGTTTCAAGACATCTCCACACGCCTCACTTTTTAAACCATCCTGCAAAAAGTCCTCACGCACATGTGGACCTTTCAGAGCTCAGAGTGTGCGGAACCACACACAGGAACACCACAGAAGTATGCTGCAGTGGTCCCAGCTTCTCGAGGATGGCACACCTGGTAGGCTCACGACACCCACGTGGGGCCAGCCAGGGGCTTCGTTGCCATGGCACCAAGCCGTGCCCAGGGACCCTGAGGCCTGGGAACGTGGAGGGTTTGGAGTCGCACACTCCAGACAGCAGCCAGCGAGCACCCGCCTCCCTGGAGGGGCACATGGAAGCCCTGTCACCGCCACCCCACCCCAGCCTGGGTGTCATCTGCAGACCCTCCCAGGGCTTGACGAATTGACATCGGCAGTTTCAAGCAGGAAGCAGAGGCTGCTAGAGACATTCTATTTGTGCCTACCTCTGAATAATTTAACACTCCCTCCAAAATAGACCATCATTAGAATTTGTCAATTCCTGTGCATTTGAGCAGACAGCCTCAAAAAAAAAAAGAAAAAAAAAGAAAAAGAAAAAGAAAAAAGAAAGAAAGAAAGGAAAGAAAAAGGAAAAGGAAGAAAAAGTTCCCACACATAGTGCCTCTAAGTAGCAGAACAGGAGCGAGGTGATTCAATTTTGTTGTTTCTTTTTTTTTTTTACAGTCAAAGCCCTTTGCCACTGGTGCGTCTGGCCCAACAGGAAATGCTGTCCTTTCACTGTCTAGTTAGCTCTGCGACCAGGCCTGCACTGCGGGCAGGAGATGCAGGAGGAAATGCTTAATTCCTACAGATGCAGCCGTGTCAGTTTCCACTTTCACCGCTTACTCTGTGCAAGATAGTGTTCACATCACTTAACCCTTACGGTCCTCAGTTTCCCCACCTGCAAAATGCAAGTACTAGCGTGGCCTCTCTCACAGGTGCGTTACAGGATTGAATGAGCTAAGGCAGGTAAAGCATCTCTCCCAAGGTCTGGCACGTGGCAGATGCCCAGTAGTCCTGGGTCTTCTATCCCTTCGTACACACTGGCCTTAAGCAAAATGTGCCAGTTCCCACAAGGAACCACAGACAGGCACGATTTCCAGTCCTATGTAAACCCAGTTCCTTTTGTCTGTTGCTTAGGCTGCCAAACACTCGGGGATGGGGGGCAGGGATATATATACACACACAGAGACATATCATATGCATATATGTATACACACATATGTGCGGTCATCAGCTCAACCCCCATCACAGATGTTCCAATCAGCTGAGCCCCGTCCTGCTTGTCCATGCCCCTAGTTAGCACCAGCTCCCTTCCCCAAAGGGCTGTTCCAAACTTTTAGGTGAATCTCATCCTCCTTCCCCCTGCCCTGGAATGTTTCTTCTCTCTCTTCTCTCTCTCCAGCCCCCTCACACAACCCCCCTTGTTTCCTGTTTCCTCTTCCGCCCCTGCTCCATCCCCCTGCATGATTTCAGCCTCTCCCACTGCGCCGCCACCCTGCAGCCCTGGCCACACGCAAACTCCAACCCTGCCCTGAATTTGCAATGGGCTCCTGAGCCGGCCTGCTGGAATGTTCAGCCGCCTGTTAAGCGTCTGTCCTCCCTCCCGCTCCCCTGACCTAGGATCCTCAGCCGTCAGATTCCTCCCACTTCCCTCGGCTCCACTCCCCAAACTCGCCCAGTCCCCGGCGTTGCAGCTCAGCGCTGTGAGTCACCACCAGTCCCTCTTTTCCTTCCTTTACCGCCATCCAGGCCTTGGAGTGTCCAATCTGCTGCCCATGCCAGCTAACTACCGCCCACACAGCCTCAGGCCTGCCGTCCCTCCCTTCCCAACCCACCCGCTCCCACCCTCCACTGCCACCTCCTTGGAGTGGTCCTCACTGCGAGCTCCCTTTGCTGAGCCCTGGCTGAGTACCAGGCACTGAGCTAAGCACTTCACACGTGTTACCCCATCAGCCCTCCCAAGTTTCCTACTTGGGTACTATTCTTGTCTCCGTTTTACAGATGAGGAAGCAGAGGCCAAGGAAAATCGCACTCGTGATCACACAATCAGTAAGTGGCAAGGCTGGGACTGTAACCCAGGCTCCACGACACCAGGGTACAGGCCAGAAACCATGAAGTCATACCGCCTCCACCCACAGACTAGATCAGACCAAACAAATCCCCTCCAGAGAAGCCGTGGTGGCTCCCTATTGTCTGCCAACTCCCTCTGAATGGCCCCGAGCCCGTTGGTGGCAGCCACACAGTCACAGTCTGTGCCCGGCTCGTGGTGCTGGACACACCATACGCTACCTCCATTTCAGTTCTGTCCACCTGTGCAGCCTTGCCCACGCACTCAGGACACGCCAGTTCTGAACTTCTGCCAAATGTGCCACACCTTCGCTGGCTTCTGCCATCGGCCATTGTGCCCGGCTCAGCCTCCATACTCCCTGCTCCCCTAATTCCACGTCTGGACAACTGATTTCTCCTTTAGCACAATCTTGAACCTGACTCACACCTTTGCCACCGCCTTCATTTCACTCCACCTTATGAGGTGGCCATTTGCACATTTATTCCACCCAGGTGACTCTAATGTTTTTAAGGGCAGATAATCCTCAGCATACTCATTTCTGTAATATGTCGCTTACCTATCCCAGGGCATGTTAAATATTTGTTGAAATGACTAGATCCCAAAGGTCTCACACATACACTTGTCACTGAGATTATTTCACTCCTGTTTGAAAGGCAGCAGGACACAAGATTTGCACATGGCAATGTAGGGATCTCATATTCAGTCAGGTAGAGATTTAGGGGGGAGTTCAGACCCTGGGTGAGTAACTGGTCCATTCACTTGTTCTGACTCCTTGCAGAAAAATCACTGCCTGCAAACTGCAAAGTTAATTTTCAAGGAAAGAACAGAACAGCTTTCACATTCTGACACCTCCTCCTGCTCTCCCATCCCACCTCCTCAGAGAACGGCCTCTAAGGATGACTCACTGGTGGGAGAGGGTAAAAACAGCTCCTGGGAGGGGCTGAAAATCTCTTCGAGACATAGAGCAGAGCTGGTGACGGCATTTGTCCCTGGAGGGTGGAAACGCACTTTCTGCACAATCCCAGATTTGATTTGAGCCCTTGGGATGAACCTGACAAAAATAAGAGCCTTCACAGGTATATTCCCTTTTTATCTCCAGAGAATTAGGCTCAAATACCTGAGGGATGTTTTTCCCTACAGAGCACCAAATGCCATTATTCACTACCTTTTCCCAAGTCTCCTTGCAGTCCACAAAATGCATGTCACTTTAATGCTTATAACGAGAAAAAGGGAAGAAAAGCTCAAAGAACTACTCCTGAATCTGCACAGCTTTGCAAAGTTAACACAGAAATTCTGCTGAGCCCCTGGGACGATCTCTGTGCCCCAATACGCAGAGGCTAAAACCATAACCACTACAGAGGCAGCATGCCAGAGCCCAGCAGAACCCTGGACCAAATGTCTCACTCCTCCCTTCCCTCCACCCACCCTCCCTGCTCCCCCCTCCCCCCTGCATCTCAGCTCACCGCACACACACACACCTTCTGGGCCCATTCTGTGACTGTCGTGGCTCTAGAGTATTTCTTTTCTTTCTCATCCAAGAGGTGACTTGCTCCACAGAAAGAGCTTTTCTTTTCCAAAATTAGGACGTTGTGGACAATCTGCTTTCTAAACCCCTACTGAGCCTTCCTGCCAGGGGATGGAAGGAGAGTGGCTGGACGGGGCTGTCAGTGCGTGGGCTGGGAGAATAGGATGCTTTCCCGGCAGCTTCAAGCAGAGGGCACGGAGTAATGAGCTTGTTGTGGAACAGCCCCACAAAGGGTACAGTTGATCTGCTTCCAGCCTGGCCTCTGCCAGCTAATTAGAACATCTCAGAAATGCTGAAATTCGCCTCCCACCCTCTCCACCTGTCTCATCCACACCTTTCTCTCTTCTCTAAGATGAAGCTTGGGGAACGTTTTGTGAGCATCTACCGCAAGCCCAGCTCAGAGCTGGAAGCTTGACATTCATTCAGTCCTCACAGGAACCCTCCAAGGTAGGTATGGTCAGCATCCCATTGTATAGAAGGGGAAACTGAGGCCAGGTCAGAGAGGTAATTGATTTGCCCAACACCACACAGCTAATGATTGATGGAGCTAGCATTTGAGTCCAAGTCCTTTCATTCCAAAGCCCAGGCTATGTGTCCTACAGGGAGGATGAGAGGTGATGAGTGTGACCATCTTTGTCTTGTTCCTAATTTTAAAGGGAAGCACTCAGCCTTTCACCATTAACTGTGCGGTTGTTAGCTGTGGGGTTTTTTTGTAAATGCCCTTTATCAGGCTGAGGAAGTTCTCTTCCATTCCTAGTTTAAGTACTTTTATCATGAAAAGGTGTTGGATTTCATTAAACATTTTTCAATGTTTATTGAGATGGTCGTGTAGGTCTTTTCTTTCATTCCATTAATGTGGTATATTACATTGATTTTTTTAAATATTAAACCAACCTTGCATTCTGGGATGAATGCCATCCGGTCATGGTATATAATCTTTTTCATATGTTGCTGGATTTAGTTTGCTAAATAGTATTTTGTTGAGGATTTTTGTCTCTATACTTAAGATATTGGTCTACAGTTTTCTTGTGATGTCTTAGTCTGGTTTTAGCCATTGAAGGTTTCTGATTATGAGACTGATGTGACCGAGTATAGTCAATTCTTGAACAACACAGGTTTGAACTGTACGGGTCCACTTACATGCAGATATTTTTTAACCAAATTCAGATCTAAAATGCAGTATTCACGGGATGCAAAACCTGCATCCAGGGAGGGCCTACTTTTTGTATACATGAGTTGCCACAGAGCTGACTACAGGATTTGAAAATTCAAGGCTTTGGGTATACGTAGGGGTCCTGGAACCAATCCCCAGAGTATACTAAGAGATGACTATAGTTAGAGAAGGCCAAATAATAGCTGCCCAAATATCTCCACATCTTAATCCTCCAAACCTGTGAATGTTTCTTTTACGTGGTGAAAGGTACTGTGCAGACATGATTAAATCAAGGATCTTGAGATTAGCCGGGGTTGTCCAGATGGGCCCAATGTAATCACATGGATCCTTATAAATACAAGAGGGAGACAGAAAGAGATTTGAAAATGCTAAGTTGCTGGCTGTGAAGATGGGTAAAGGGGCCACAGCCGAAGCAAACACTTGGCCTCAAGAAGCTGGAAAAGAAGGGGTTCTCCCTGGAGCCTCCAGAAGGAACGCAGCCCTGCTAGCACCTTGATTTTTGCCCAGTAAGACCCATTCCAGACTTCTGACCTCCAGAACTGTAAGAAGATAAGTCTGTGTTGTTTTAAACCACAAGTCTATGATCACTGTACAGCAGCCATAGGATAGCCACTGTATAGCAAATACAATATCCCAGTGAAAGGTCTGGCTCTCACCCTACATCAGACCAATGCCTGGTTTGCCAGCCCTATACCCACAAGTCCCTCTCCCATTGTTACCAAAGCATTCCAGATAGAGATATCAACCAGACACCACTTTAATTATTTGCAAAGAGAGCTCTACCCAAGAGACAGAATCCTCATCTTGGCATGAATAGCACCTCCGCTCTCTAATCAGACCAACATGGGAAGTCAGTCCATATTTTGGGGATTGGAGCAAGCAGAGGAGTACGAGTCACTGCTCCAGGTCTCCAGCTCGGAGCCCGCTACACTCATTCCTGCGATAGGCACAGCCTCGCCAAGGGAACGCCCATACCCGAATGTGTTCACTAGACTGCTCTTTCTTGGGTGGCATTTGGAACACAATGTCAACATCATTTTTCTGAGACCCTTCTTCTTCTACGCATAATGACCAGCACCTCTTAAGAGTGCTAGATGTGTCCTTTCTTTAGAGTTGTGACTATTACCATGTTTACCCGAAAATAAGACAGGGTCTTACATTTATTTTTCCTCAAGAAGACACCCTAGGGCTTATTTTCAGGGGATGTGTTATTTTTTTTAAGTACAGGACAACAATCTACATTTATTCAAATATAGTTAAGTCGTCTTCTTCTGGAACATCATCATAACTCTCAAAACCCTAAATTCCACCCTGAATTTCTTGCAACTCTATTTCCTTTAGAACCATTGGCCCCAATCTCTCATGTCGAGCAATAGAGCTTTCATGGGGCAGATGAGAAGGGCTGCTTGTCGTCTTTACTGCTCTGCGACAAAATGCACGGGTTGTGCAGATGCACTGCGTAAGCCACGCCCATCACTAGGTCTTATTTTCGGGGTAGGGCTCCTATTGCACAAATGCTTAGAAATCCTGCTCGGGCTTATTTTATGGGTAGGTCTTATTTTCGGGGAAACACGGTAGATGAGCAAAACATTTAAAGCACTTAGAACACACGCCAAAAGTAAGCACTCAACAAACGTCAGCTATTATCATCATTACCATTAACATCATTGTTATCAATATATTCAATCCAGTTATGTCCAAGTAGAGCGGGACTAGGGACCCTTTTCTCTCTTTAAGGCGACTTCACTTTCCCACTCTGCTCTTTCTGCTGCGATTTTAGATTGCCGGGTTCCTGAGGGAAGCCTCAGCCCTTGTGCCGGCTGCACAGTGACGATCATGCAAAGGTCAGCTGGGATCACTGCTGGACGGTCTGCAAAATTCTTTTCAAGAAACAAGAAAACATATGTGGAGCGGTGAGTCCAGTAGCTGGCACAGAACAGAAACTCAACAAGTGTTTATATGTCCACTCACGTACTCGCTCCCTGCTAGGAACTGGGCTGTGTCCTCTCGAAATTCAGACACCGAAGCCCTAACACCCCCAGCACCTCAGAATGTGACTGTATTTGGAGATGAGGCCTTTGGAGGGGCGATGAAGTAAAAACCAGACCTCTAGGCCAGATCCTAACCCAACCTGATTGGCGTCCTTAGAGGAAGAGGAAATGAGAACACACACAGGGACACCAGGGCCAAGCACACACGAGGGAAAAACCAGGCGTAAAGGCAGCCAGGGGGCAGCCATCTGTAAGCCAGAGAGAGAGGCCTCAGGGACGCCGGCCCTGGCGACATCTTGACCTTGGACGTTCAGCCTCCAGAACTGTGAGGAATAGATTTCTGTTGTCCAGGCCGCCCGGTCTGTGGTGTTTTGTTACGGCAGCCCCGGCAAAGGAATCACTCCCCTCTCCGGAAGAAATACCTCTGGCATCTCTGGGCAGCAGGAAGGTTCAGCATGACTTAAAAGATGTCCCTGATCCCCGAGGAGGCCTGAGCTCTGTCCTGCGAGGGCGGGAACGCACGTGTTCCCTCCAGACTCCCTCCTCACTGGGTTCCCGCTGCTTTGCCGCATGCTGTGTCGAGGGTTTCTCGCTTCCCCAGGCAGGAGGCGCCGTCAGCTCCCCAACTCCCCCCCTCCCCGAGTCCTGCCTGGGGAGTCGTGCCTCACAGAGGAAACACCGTGGCACCCCAGACGTGGAGAGCTAAAGTCGCAAATGACAGATTCGTGACTTCCCTGAGGGAATAAATAGCGTGAACAGATGGGCCCTGAGGCTGGAACATTTCATTTAAATCCTCATAGAATTTTGATAATTTAATGAATGTGGTGAGAAGAGAATGGCAAGCCAGCAGCAGCGAGTCAAAACACCGTCTTCCCATCTTGGTTTTAACCCCAGAAGGGTTCTCCCCTACTGAGGAGCACAGCGAGGTTACCTGGACAAGAATATTTCCTGAGGGATTTGGAGCCCTAGCCTGTGAGCTAGCATCCTGCGTCTCACAAGCTGAGCGCTGTGCAGTGGGGTGACGTCCACACAGCACGACGCGCCGAGCTCTCCCTGAGCTCTCCCTGTGTGACCAAGTGTGCTCAAAACTCAAGACGGTCTCCCCTGGAGATCACTTATCTAGTTTTTCCAAATTAGCAAACCCAGCCTGTTCCCAATTAATCCCTCCTCGCTCATCCCTGGAGACCTTCTGTGAAGACATGCCCAGGACAGAGAAGAGGACACTGCATGCTGAGTCCAGAACTGGATCACAACTCTGCCACTCACCAACTCTGCTCTTAAGAAA
Organism: Mirza zaza; assembly: GCA_008750895.1. Classification (NCBI taxonomy): domain Eukaryota; kingdom Metazoa; phylum Chordata; class Mammalia; order Primates; family Cheirogaleidae; genus Mirza; species Mirza zaza. The sequence goes on from VSMD01051341.1 coordinate 92,520, forward strand.
GTGCCAGGCAGGTAACTGTCTTCGGCAAATGCAAACACAGACACACACAGACACACACACACCAACTGTGTCCCACAAGCAGCACAGTGAGCACAGGGGCCACTCTTGAGTATTGACTGCATGGATTGAACCAGATCTCGACACTGTAGGTTATGCCTAAAGACACAAGTGCAGGCTCTGTGATTGCATGGCCCACCTACACCGCACCTTCCTCAAGCCCTTATTTCTTTTTTTTCTAATTTACAAATAAGAATTATATATATTTATCATGTACAAAAGGCTGTTTTATAATAAGCATGCAATGTAGAATGGCTAAACCAAGTTGATTCACATATGTATTTCCTCACAGACCTTTCCTTTTTTAGCGGTGAGAACATTTACTTTGTGTTCTCACCATTACTTACATCTACCTCCCTTAGCAATTTTCAAGAACACAAAGCATCATTATTAACCATGGCTAGCATGTCTATCTGTCTGTCTCTCTCTCTCTCTGTCTCTGTTTTGCTCCTGGTAGCTAACAGCCTACTCTCTGCTTCTGTGAGATCCATGTTTTTAGATTCCACATGTAAGTGAGATTATGCGGTATCTCTCTCTCTCTCTCTGTGCCTGGCTTATTTCACTTAGCATAATGTCCTCCAGGTTTAAGTTCAATTTCAATGCTTGTCTTGGCAAGTGCAGGACTAAGAACAGACAAAAGGCTGGGGAGGATGAGCCCCAGGTGCAAAGTACCGTCACGGGGACATCCAGGCTTGTTAAATGGCTCAGAGAGACAAAACAGGTGACCAGACACAGCAGAAAGCAAGGCGGGGAGCCAGACCTGGGGGCGCAGCCCTGCAGGGGGTGCCGGCAGGGAGGGGTGTCCACACAGATCGCAAGGCGCAACCATGGGAGCGTCAACTGGGCAGGAGAAAGCTGGCCATTAAAAATGATTCAGACAGGGGAAACAACCCCGGGCACTCCTGCTTTCAGACTGAGTCCCCAGGGAGGATGTGGCATCAGGACCTAACCCCGGACGCAGGGGAGGGAGGGCGTCCCTGATAAACCCTCACTGTGATTCTGACTGTGCCCATGGTAGCTGCATTCGACACACCCCTGGCTTAACTACATCTATCGATGAATGTATTTACAGCACTTGACATTGGGGGGGTCCAACTTGGAGACTGTTTAGCACACATTTGGAGCACAGTCCTGGGGTTAGACTCCTGAAGTCAATGAGCAGGCATCACTTTTAAAAATATTATTCTTAATAATATAAATAGCTGCTTTGTTAAGGTGAGTACAGAGCGGGAGGAGGAAATGGCAGGAGGAACTAATTCTCTGCTTGGGCTGAGGACCCCGTGGTCCGGGAGAGCTGACATGCAGACTCCATTTGCCTTCACTTCTACGCCAGCTCCTTTCCCTTCCCTTCCAGCTAGTGGGCGCCTGCTCGGTTTGCCCACCTGTCGAGTCCGCCTTCAGAAGGAAAAGAAAATGGACAGAAAGGTAAAAATTATGACAAAATATAACAGACATGACAAAGAAGCAAGATTCTACCAAAGTCTTATGGGAAAACAAAACAATAGAAACAGAAACAATACTGGCAGGTTTCCTCTGTCGCTGGGTCTTGGTTACATACTAGGATTCTTGGGCAGCTTATTTTAAAACTTCAATTTCCACCCCCATCCTTAGAGATTCTGGTTTAAGTATTCTCAGGAGGGTTAGGACATTTTTTTAAAAATAAACTTCTCATCTGATTCTGACGTACAACCAGGAATGAGAACCACAGCTCTCAATAAAAACCTGCCTGAGGTAAAGAAAACTTCGATTCTTTAAATCAATAGCGCTCACTAAATTCCAAGCAAAGTTAGTCTTACTCTAACACTTTTTTTATGTAAAGGGGGAAATAACAAAATAAGTTACCAACATAAGAACGAAAATTAGCATGTTCGTAGACTGAGTCCCTGCCACATTAAAACATGGGAGACAATTTGTAGGAGTCTTAAGAGAGGAAATAGATTGTAGATGTTAACTGCTTGGCCTTCAGAATCAGAAAGCCTTGAGTGGCTGCCCCAGCTCTGCCATTTGCTATCCGAATCACCTTGAGTAAACTAGGAGGATCAAATGAGATACTGAATTTAAAGAACCCAAAGCCTAGTGCATATAGGTTCTTAATAAGGGTTAGTTTCTATTATTTTAGCGTCATTTTTTAAATGCAAAGCTTTATAGAGAGGACAGAAATAAATACTGGATAAAGAAAGATACCATGTCCTATAATGCTAGTTCTCACCAAATTAATTTGTAATACAATTAAACTATAACGTAAATGCTATTCAAATCCCAATAGGATTTCTTTAACTTGTCAACGTGATTCAATAATTCATCTAGAAAAATAAATGGCCAAACAACATTTTAAAAGTAA
>VSMD01051343.1:0-18779 GCA_008750895.1 Mirza zaza
CTGGCAGGCAGGTAGGAGCCAGGCAGAGAGCAGCAGGTTGTGGCAGGTCTTGTTGGGGTGAGGAGGAGATAGTAGGCAGGGAGAGGAGACAAGGGACACAGGGTACCTGATCCCACCTGGCAGCAGAAGGAAGCAGGGCCATGGAGATAGGTGACAAGCCCCAGAACTGCCAACTAACATCTTCAAGCATAGAGCCCAGAGCATATGTAGCCATGGAGTGGGCAGAGTGGTGCCAAATTAGCACTCTAAATAATCCTTATTCCTGATGCCCATGCCAGAAGCATTCTGTCCTTGAGCACACTGCCCCAGGAGGAGCAGGGGGTATAAAGGCATGTTTAGTGTGAGCACATCTAGGTTAGGCTTACAAAGTGCAGAAAGTGGCACCAGGTTCCAGATGGGTTGCGGCTTCCCTCAACAATGCCCCACCCCTGTTTACTGTGTACCAACCAGGCAGGGACAGGAATGTGAATGGCTGGGAGTGGTGGTAAAACTGAATAGGGTGTGTACTACATACATGTTACTGTATGTGTAGATCTAGTCCCATGTGCGCTAGAGCATGTATTCACAGAAAGCTTTGCACACCTATCTGTTTGTGAATTTGGAAAGGGAACAGTAAGCACAATTTTGGCTAAGAAGCTGGATTAGAAGTCTGAGAATCAGCTTCCTGCACCCCCTTTATTGACACCCCAATATCCTCAGGGTTGAAAGGGAAATGGCTGGAGTGGCTTGGAGCTCTCCAGGTAGCATTTTATGAACCAAATAGGAAGAGAGGAGGGCATCTCTCCCAGCACATGCCACAGTTACCAGATTAAGCCGGTTGCCTTGGTAACCTCCTCTCTGGGCAGGATTTGGGATTGTTGGTTAGGAAGGGTGAAGAATTAGGGAGTGTGAAGGGTGTGGGGGTTAGAAATAAAAGTGCTGAGACTTCTGGAAACTAGCTTAGGGAACAGGACCCCCACACCCCTCCAACTACTCAAGGATATCAGGTAGAGACTAAGTTCAAAACCTTGAATCAGGGAAGGAAGCCAGCATCAAGTTATGGTCCTCCTAGAGCAGCAGTGGTTTTCATCCTGACTGCACACTGGAATCACAGAGCTTTTCAGAAATACTGATGCCCAGGCCACATCCAAATTAAATCAGATTTCTGAGGCAGGGCCAAGCCTTATGGTATTTTTGAAAAGCTTCCCAGTTGATTCAAATAGGCAGGGTTGAAAATCACTGCCCTAGTGGGACAACCCAAGTGGGCTGCAGATGATGGGAGATGACTCTGGAATTTCAAGTCCTTGCTGTTCTAAATTGCCCCACAAGGTAGCAGGCCTGTGTGCTAATCCTGAAGGGAGCAGGGTTGGCAGGGAACCTGCACTCCAAGGTAATATGCCATTAAATGTCAGCATAACTGTGTACCAGGTCCTGGACAAGAGAGATGCAGGTAGCTCTCTTTCTTGAAAAGTAAAGACACTGGCAGTAAAGTGTTATTTTAAGGACCACAGTCTAGGCCGGGTGCGGTGGCTCATGCCTGTAATCCTAGCACTCTGGGAGGCCGAGGTGGGCGGATTGCTCCAGGTCAGGAGTTCGAAACCAGCCTGAGCAAGAGCGAGACCCCGTCTCTACTATAAATACAAAGAAATTAATTGGCCAACTAAAAATATATACAAAAAATTAGCCGGGCATGGTAGTCCCAGCTACTCGGGAGGCTGAGGCAGGAGGATCGCTTGAGCCCAGGAGTGAGGTTGCTGTGAGCTAGGCTGACACCATGGCACTCACTCTAGCCTGGGCAACAAAGTGAGACTCTGTCTCAAAAAAAAAAAAAAAAAAAAAAGGACCACAGTCTAAGGGAGAACTCCTATTCATCTTACTACAGGTAAAGGGAAGGGAAATTAAAAGACCACCAACTGTGGCGCATGTTGCAATTTACCTAGGCCACTTACAGGGCAATTCTCAGCTTCGAATTGACTGTTTCCTCCTTGTGGAAGAAATAAGAGAGGAAGGCCGGGTGGTATGAATAACAACTATGAGATGGGGGCCAAAAAGCTATGAGAACCCAGCCCATGGGCTTCAAGAATGGGACTGGGCACGGCCACCTAAGGCTGATCTGTCTGCTCCTTTCACTCCCCTTCTTTCTGCCCACCAAGAGGCAGGCCGGGAGGGCAGAGAGAACCTGGGGGCTTTGCTGAGCTTGAGTTTCTTCTTGCTGAGCTGGTTACCAGGGCAACAGAGAGAGCAATGGGATCTAACTGCAGGACTGGGGAAGCAAGAGGCAGGGGTGAGGGGGAAGCATCTTAACACTCTCATTCCTCCTGCCAGTAACCCACCCACAAGGCTGGTTGGCATTCTTTCTTTTTTGGCTGGTTGGCATTCTTTTCATGACCCCAGGAGACAAGGCCTATAGTAACCCATCACCCTGTGGGGGAGGAGAAACAAACTGACATGACTTAGAGAGGAATTAGGGATGGGGGTCAGGAAAGTTATGGTCCTCTGGCTGTAGCAGCAGCATCGAGGGGTGTGTGGTGGAGTATCACTCTCATTTTAAGATACACCTTGATGCCCACCTCTCCAGTGTATGGATTTGCAAAACCCAAGAATAAATGCTGGGCTTCATGCCACATTAAACTCAGTTGTTCTCCCATACCAGGGAAAGCCTCTACAGTAAACTTCCATCCCACCCAGGACCTGGAGGGAATAGTCAATTCAAAGCTGAGAATTGCCCTGTAAGTGGCCTAGATAAACTGCAACATGCGCCACAGTTGGTGGTCTTTTAATTTCCCTTCCCTTTACCTGTAGTAAGATGAATAGGAGCTTCTCCCTTAGACTGTGGTCCTTAAAATAACACTTTACTGCCAGTGTCTTTACCTTTCAAGAAAGAGAGCTACCTGCATCTCTCCTCTTGTCCAGGACCTGGTACACAGTTATGCTGACATTTGATGGCATATTACCTTGGGAAGCTTACTTGCCAAACACAAAGAAAGGGATAAGGGATACTGGATGTTTTAGTGGATAAGCTGCATCTCATTAGTTTTTCTGTCCCTGACACTTCCAATCGAAGGGCTTGTGTGATATCCCAGTATCTATGTGGCAATGTGGTTAAAAAAAATAATTTATGAGGAGTACAGACACATTTATGGCCTCATAGCGGCCCCTAACCTCTCTGGGCTTTCATTTCACAAGTCTGAGCTGGCTTGAGTTGTAACTGTGACCCTGTGGGGGAATTACGGAGTTCTCTTCCCTCCCAAATCAAGACTCATGCATTTGTCTACTAGCGGGATGTATATATATATATATATAAAAAAAAAAGACTCATGCAAAACACTGGCAAGGGAGCCAAGTTTATAGTCTAAATTTTATTATCTCCAAGTCACAATGCTGATCACAAATGTGCACCCTTTAAAACAGTAACAAAAACAAAACACATGGAGAAATCCTTGCAACTAAACACAGCGGACCAACAGAGACAACTGTCACAGTGTCTTAAGGTCTGGGACTCTGGGCATGCTGCCCACAGGCTTGAGGAGACATCTTCAGGTTTAAGGCAAAGGGAACAGCCTACAAAAGGCATAACCACCAGCTACCCATGGAAGAATCTCTTAGCTATTTCCTTCTGGGGGTTACAGCTTAAGGGCCTCTCCCTACTCCCCATCCCACACCTGTGACTCAGAGTAGTTAGGTCACCTGTGGGAGAGAAAGAATAAAAGAAGACAGTGACATTACTTGGGGAGAGACACAGCCACCACTTTCTCCCTCAGGTTCTGTAGAAGGACAGGGACAGTGGCCAAGTTATCCTTGGCAGACAGAAGTGCTGCAGTAACAGGAATCTCTTCTGCAGAGGCAGCAGGTGAGTGGTTCAGTGCCATGAATAGGAAGGAAAGAAAAGAGGAGCCTTTGCCCAGAAGGTGACTGGCTTCCTTAGGCCTTAAGCCTAGGTGTGGTATCTTCTGTTTGCAAGGACAAGAGTAAAATTTAGGGAACATAAGATAGCAACATCTAAAACACTTGTAGCAGGAAAGATGTGGAGAAGAGCAATTGTAAAGTACAGGGTAGAGATTGCTTGCTGGATAATATTTGCCTCTAGAGAGATGCATTGGTCCACAGCAACTGGAAAGGAGGTATGGTAAAAGGAATGGAAAAGAAGAGAAGCAGGGCCAATTCCACTTACCTCAAAGACTGAGCCCTGAGGACTATGTGAATACATACCCCTAAGGTGCAAAGGTTCTCACTCCATCCTCCTTTTCTCACAAAAGTAACTGGCCTGCCATCTCTCCCCACAGTGGAGACTTTGCCCTCAGTAGAGGACTGAAGCCCACTAGAGAATACAGGTAGTGATGGAAGCTCCGACTCCTAAAAACCTAAGTCAAAAAGAAGGGTTCCTACCCATCTACTCTGAGTTTTTCTGCACAACTCTGTGCAGACAGCTATGCTTCCACAAGGTTAGAGGAGTTAAGAGAATCCAAGTATATGAGAGAGTTACAAATGCCGACCAAAAGTGAAAAACCAGGTCTTTTAAGACTTGGTGGAGGAAGGCTGGCTTATACATTCTCCATTATTTGGGATGCACGGAAGAGTCAAAAGGGAACTCAGAGAAGCCAGCAAACCAGAAGAATGAACAAGTTTCATTTAAAGGCAGAGAGAGAGAACTAAAAGAATATTAATTTAAGAATAACAAGCCAGGCTTTAAAAATGAACATCTTAGAAAACAAAACAAACAGGAAGGAACTTCCCTGGGAACAGAAGACATTTGAATTTCCCAGGAGAAAGCGAAGAAGAGCAAAAGACACGGGCTTCTGGATCTAGACTCAGAAGCTGGGCTGTCTGAATCTCTGCTCCCCTGAACACAGCCAACTCAACTGAAGGGTGGAGATGGGAAGAAGTCCACTTGTTTCTCCTCTCTCCAACACAGCCTGTCCTCAGAGGAAGGCAGGGGTCCTCCTCTTTCAGCTGTTTGCTGGTAGGAGCCAACCTCTATCTTTGAAGCCCTCCTGGTAGTAGACAGCCAGTTGTATTTCTCTTCTCTCCTGAGTTCTCACCTCTGCTATTCTGATAGGGGTTGGGAAAAGGGAAGAACCACAAAAGTGTTAGTGGACCTTCTGGGCATTTACAAGCTGTTTTCAAAAAGCCACGTTTCTAAATAATGTGTTTTAAAGTAATGTCCTTAAATAAAACAGCAGCAACAAAGAATCCTGTAGTTTTTCTCCTCTTATGATCTTTAGAATTGGCTCTTTCTGCTGTAACACCTCAAATTTAGATTTCCTCTTTCCTCAATCAAGTTTAAGACCATCATCCTATATTTTTTCCTTGTAGCTTCCCAACTGAAATTGTCATATTGGCTGGGTGTGGTGGCTCACGCCTGTAATCCTAGCACTCTGGGAAGCCAAGGCGGGAGGATCACTTGAGGTCAGGAGTTTGAAACCAGCCTGAGCAAGAGTGAGACCCCCGTCTCTACTAAAAATAGAAAGAAATTAGTTGGCCAACTAAAAATATATAGAAAAAATTAGCTGGGCATGGTGGTGCATGCCTGTAGTCCCAGCTACTCGGGAGGCTGAGGCGGTAGGATCACTTGAGCCCAGGAGTCTGACGTTCCTGTGAGCTAGGCTGACACCACGGCACTCTAGCCCAGGCAACAGAGTGAGACTCTATCTCAAAAAAAAAAGAAAAGAAATTATCATATTAACCATGGTTTCCATTTCAACCCTACATGATAACGACAAAATAAACCAGCAAATTTCAGGACTCCTTTAAAGGAGCCTCTCCTGAGATATACCAAAATTATAACTTAAAGCATTAATTAGGTGATTTTGTTAAGTAAGTGTGAACATTTAGTTTTAAGAATAGGAGTCAGTAAATTGTGCACTTACTTTTATATGATGTTAGATTAAAATATTCAGAAACTCATATTAACTGGAACCCCTGCTTACAACCTGAAACAATAAAGTTGGAATTTGTTATTAGGCATTACTCAAAAGACTTTTTTCTATAGAAACACACCCAGAAAAGGAGGGAAATCCTCTGTGGAAAAGGAAAAGCCCACTGACGTAGCATGTGCCTTAAATATGGGAAGGAACTCTCATACCTCAGGTGGAGGGGGCTTGATGGTGACTGGCTGGGGAGTCCTCCGGGGTGGGGAGGGCTTTGGCTGCACCTGCTGCTGGGCGGGGTTATAGTATGTCACGCCTCCATATACCTGTGATGGAGCCTGGGACCCCACAAGCCAGAAGGAGAAAAAGTTAGCAATTAATTCGCCCAACCTATGATGAATAATATTATTGAGACACAAAAATAAGAATATTGGGGAATTTATTAGACTCTGGTTCTAATTTCTTCAAAGTACTGCCGAGCTTTCTCTAATTCCCACCATCAGCTGACAAAGAAAAAGGATGAGCTCAATGGTGGACACTCCAGCAACCTGATGGTGTCAACCTGTTGTTGAAAGTTAAGCAGGACAGGGGTAGGGCTGATAAGGAGTAGAACAGAACTTCTTTATGCAGTTGAATAAATGGCAGATATTGTGGCCTATGATGTACCACAGCACTCAAATGAAATATTTAAGAAACTGAAGAGAATAAACAGATGATAGGCATTACATAAGCTGCATTTCCAGCTCCTGACCACCAAGAGGCGTCCTGGTACCATATATATAACAGTGGCATTGAAATGTTCTCTCGAATTCCTTTAGCCTTCTCCCCATACCACATTCCAGTCTGAATTAAAGGAGGTGTACCTAGAAAAATATGCTCCTTAGCCATCTCACCTGTGCATTAGGATATAGATGAGGAGGTGGAGGGGGAGGCAGTGCTCCTGGAGCATAAGGGTAACTGGGATTACCAAAGTTCATGACGCCTGGAGCAGAAAAGTAAGTAGGAGCAAGCAACTGCTGAGGTGGTGGTTGTCCTGGATTCATGGACACTGGTGGGGGATAGAGGCCTGGATTGGGCAGAGGCGCCGGTGTCTGGTGGGGATGTAAACCTGGACAAGGAGAGAAAAACAAAAATTGAAAAAGAAGATAATACCATTTCCATGGGATGGCCTGGCTGGACTGCTCAGCACAAACAGGCTCAGGATGGAAGCCCCAGGATGGACACAAGAGGAGTCTTGTTGCCCAAGCAGCCACGATGGCCAGCCTCATAGGCTAGCAGCACAGAGCTCAGGAAGATGGGGTCTGTGGAGCCCCAAACATATATCCTCATGTACTGGAAGCATACAAGTAGAGGCACAAAGCTTACCTGGGTGGGGAAGGTGCATTTCTGGCTGCACAATCATGCCCTGTGGAGGCAGTGGGGCAGGGCTGTCACCATGGGTATAGATTGGTCCCTGGAACTGCACTGTAAGATATCACATTGGGACTCTCATAAACCCTCACTCTTCATATCACATAGACAAGTCTCCTTGTCCCCCAAACCCTTTAAAAGATGTTCTCAGTTTTCCATGTGAAGAAAACAGCAACCAGACAACGTTTGATAACCACTGTGAAAAATCAGAAGGGAAATTCAGGAGGCAGGAGGCTGGTCTCTTAGTTCACTTCACCCTGCCAAGAAAGGTACCCCAACAATAATAAAAAACTCACGTGGATCATAGTAATGTCCTTCCATGATACTGATATGCACAGGAGGGGCAGGGGGCTCGGGCACAGGTCTTTGCCGCTGAGACGAATAGCGTTTGGCTCGACCACCTTGGACACCCTGAGACAGAGAGAGAAGCCTGAATAAAACTTCCAGAGGGCTGACTGGCATATCAAGTCCTACCTTTCTTTAGGTGCTGCAAAACACTTGGTACATGGCAGGTGTTTAATAAGTATTTGGAAAGTGAATTGAAATATCAATAAAAAAAACATCAAGACTTGAACCTAAATCTTCTACTCTATATTTCTGATCCCAAATTAAAAGAAATTTCGGGAAGCGATGGGAAAACTGACTTCAGTATCTTATCTTGGTTTAAACAATGAACAAGCTATAATTTGTAGCCTCCCCCAATCTACTCCCTTTCCCATTTTATACCATTTCTTCCATCCGGTTAAAATGAGGTGGTGGTCCTGCTCCCATGTGTATATGGTTAGGCATACCTGTAATACACCAAAAAAGTCACTGCTGCAGAGCAGACATATGTGAGTGGGACTCAGAAGCCATCAACAAAATGACAGGTTGAAGAGTCAACAGGGGGAATGTCTTTCTTCTTTTAAACAAACAAAATTCCTTTTAAATTATCTCTGCTTCCTGTCAACACCATGATTTGAAAATTTGCCCCCACTCCCATCTTAATACAGCAAAGCCCCTGAACATGAAAAAAAATGACTTCAGTGAAAAAACTCAAGTTCAAATTTTTCCTACCAAATTCTTCCCTGCACAGAATACCCTGGGAGATTATAATTAGCACATCGTGTTATCAAACATATTGAAAAAATCTCAGCCCAAGAGTTTCTGAGCAACAGTCGCACAGGGCAGAGATGTTCTGTAAATCTACTTGATTATATCCTAGTCACAGACATCTAGGTTCGAAGTTTGAGAAGAGATTCTGCTCTGGCTAAAAATGACTCAAGACAAAAGGAATGTTCTAGAGACTGTCTTCCAATGATAAAATCAGCAGGCGGGCATATTCCCCTAACCAGAGATCAACTCCAGGTCCAGTTTATGCTACATTTGTTTTTGGTATTCAAAAATCACGCACACCAAAGAAGGATGCTGAAACGCTGTACAAAGATTTCTAATCTTTAAGTTCTATTTTGGAAACTAAGGAAAGATCCCTCTATCTATTTGGTTGGAGGAAGATAAAGGAGAATGAGCAAAAAGTATGATACGTAGATCCTACTCTTCAAAATTATACTATCCAACATGATACCCACTAGCCACATGTGGCTATTTAAATTTCAATTAATTAAAATTAAAAGCTAAGGCCGGGCGCGGTGTCTCACGCCTGTAATCCTAGCACTCTGGGAGGCCGAGGCAGGCAGATTGCTTGAGGTCAGGAGTTCAAAACCAGCCTAAGAGTGAGACCCCCGTCTCTACTATAAATAGAAAGAAATTAATCAGCCAACTAATATATATAGAAAAAATTAACCGGGCATGGTGGCCCATGCCTGTAGTCCCAGCGACTCGGGAGGCTGAGGCAGGAGCATCGCTTGAGCCCAGGAGATTGAGGTTGCTGTGAGCTAGGCTGACGCCGTGGCACTCACTCTAGCCTGGACAACAAAGCAAGACTCTGTCTCAAAAGAAAAAAAAAAAAAATTAAAAGCTAAATCCCTCACTCCGGCCATATTTCAAGTATTCAAAAGCACCAATAGTCAGGTACAGTGGTGCATGCCTGTAATCTTAGTTGCTCAGGATTGAGGTGGGAGGATCACTTGGGCAAAGGAGTTTGAGACCAGCCAGGACAAGATAGTGAGACCCCCATCTCTACAAACAAAACAAAAAAGCACCATGGCCGGGCGCGGTGGCTCAAGCCTGTAATCCTAGCTCTCTGGGAGGCCAAGGTGGGCGGATCGTTTGAGCTCAGGAGTTCGAGACCAGCCTGAGCAAAAGCGAGACCCCATCTCTACTATAAATAGAAAGAAATTAATTGGCCAACTAAAATATATATAGAAAAAATTAGCCGGGTATGGTGCACATGCCTGTAGTCCCAGCTACTTGGGAGGCTGAGGCAGCAGGATTGCTTGAGCCCAGGAGTTTGAGGTTGCTGTGAGCGAGGCTGACGCCACGGCACTCACTCTAGCCAAGGCAATAAAGGGAAACTCTGTCTCAAAAAAAAAAAAAAAAGCACCATCATTACGGAAAGTTCTACTGGGCAGTCTGTCACTGGAAGATTAAAGAAATTAGAGGTTTTCCTTTCAAAGAGATTAGATATAAATTCAAATCAATAAGTTTCTGCCTTCAAATATTTAAGAATTAGCTTAAATAATAATAACAATGACTTCTTTCACTTTTTCTGTAGAGCAGAAAAGGATTTTGTACTCAGGAGCTCAATGATGATGACTGATTAGTTAACAGGCAACTATTAGTTAATAGGCAAAACAGAGGGACAGTCTTGGGTAACAGATAAAACCACTTTGAGGACTGGATGAATGTACCAATAGATCCATCTTTTTCACTCAGTTAGTGAAAAAGTAGGTATTTGTTAGATACCACTTTCCTGAGAGCCTTAAATCCCTTTTCCCTAAATCTGGTGATGCGAAGGGAGAAAAGCTAGCCACCAACCTTAAGATTCCTACCTCGAAGCTCTCGTGGTTGCAGGAAAGGAGGCTGCCCTGGACTCCAATTCTGTTCTGCTATATTTAATTGTGCCAAGTCTTGCTCCAGTCCGCCTGTAGTAGAATCCACAGGAGCCTCCCAGTTCCCGGTCTTAGGTGGAGCAGGGGCGGTTTCTGGGACTTGAGGTGCTGGGATCAGCCCTTCAGGTGGAGGGGGCATCTCCTCTGCAACCTTGACTGCATCTCCAACTTTGGTTCGGGTTCTTCTTGCCCGGGAATAGGATTTCTTCTCAATGGGCCTGTCAGGGACTGGTGGTGCAATGTCAGGAGCAGCAGCAGGTGTCTCTGAGACTGCCTCTTCCTTCTCAGGACTGCCAAGCACCGGAGCATCTGCTTCTGGAGATGGGTCCCTCATAGGAGTCTGTTCCAGGCGCCGTGACCGGTAACTGGTTTCATGCTTAACGGTTTCACCAGACCGGCCACCATGCTGCCCACCAGCCTCCATAGGCCTAAAACCAGCACGACCTTCCTTGAAGCCCCCAGATCGAGAGTAATTCCTGGGTGAAGACATGCGGCCAGTACCTGCAGCATTCCTGTTAATAAATGTCCTTGGTGGTAGGCTGCCCCCAGGACCCTGGTGGCGATGGGACTTGTTTAGCCGCTCACCATTCCAGTTTGGATCTCTTTGTGGAGGACTCCCAAATCTAAGAAATGGAATGCAGAAACTGTTAAGAAGAAAATGACATAAGAGATCACTAGAGATATAAACTGACAGTCAGGGAGACTTCCCATATTCCTCACCCATTCACTTACTGGCTGGGAAGGGAGTTCTTTCTAAAAATGTCAATAGCCTAGGCCTTAAGAAAAAAAAAAGTCTGGGCTCCAAAATGTCCTCACCGGGGTTTCCGGATTCTTCGGGGTCTGATGTCGTCAGGACTGTGAGCTGAGCGGATGTCATAGCCATAAAGAGCAATGAGTTCCTGTCGGGACTTTGGGGCCTGCTCATCTTCCCGGAACTTGTCATGTTCCCAGCGGCCCTCATCCTTCCACAGTTTTCGTTGACGCCCTTTGGGTCTGGACAAAACCAAGGAAAAGTGTCTTAGGTCAGCAGAATCTGCCAAGTAGAGACGTTCATGAAAAAACAGAGGCAGGTAGGAAGATAGCACGAACTTCATGTAATCTCCCCTTCTCTCCAGATCATACAAAACAGGACCCCCAAAAGCAAGAATGAATCACAGCAGGGCCTGCTGGGCTCAAATACAACAAAAATCGAAATGAGAAAAGACTTCAAGTCATTCAGTACCTCTGAAACAACTCTCTTCTAAAAGGCAGCCTATGTAAGTACTTCACATCTTAGAGGGCTTAAGCCTCAGATGAAGGCAGATAAAAGTGTAATGATTAAAAGAAGGGTTCTGGAGACAGACTGCCCTGGGTCTGGATCCCAGCTGCCCCACCTAGAGTTACCAAATATTCTAAGCCTCACTTTCCTCATTTGTCCAAGAGGGATAATCATAATATTTACCCTAAAATGTTGTGAGCAGTCACTGAGATAATACAGGTAAAACACTTAGCAAAGTGTCTGGCATACAGTAAGCACTAAATACATGCAGGACAGCAGCAGCAGCAGCAAGTGGCTGTTACCTGACTTCCTCATCCTGAGTTTGCCCTCGAAGATCATGCTCAAAGAAGAGCCCTTTCCGGGGTATGTAGGCTGGATTCTTCCGATCCTCGTCATCATCCAAATGCTTAGGCCCCTTTTTACCCACTTTGTTCTCCACAGGCTCTGTGCTCTCCTGGAGGACAGATAAAGGGCTCCTTACTCCTCCAAGGCTGCGGCCCCCGACTGTAGTCCCTAGCATGGAGGACTGTGGTGTGTACTGACCTGTCCATCCCCACTTTGCCTCTCTCCAGTCACAGTGCCTTTGCTATCAGGTTTTTCTTCTCCCTTCTCTTCTTTTGCTGAAGAATTAACTGCATCATTAGCTTCTGATTTCAACTCCACTTTGGAGTTTTCCTCTTCACTGTATTCCTCTTCTTCACCCTGAAAAAAGTTTCCCTGTCAGCTGTGGAGATAAGATCTGAATCGTTCAGGGTCAACTATATTTTGGCCTCAAAGTGTTTTTGGGTTAAGATTCTCAGAAAAGTAACAGAGAAATGAGGGAGACTGCTTGACTACCCCCATACTCTGAGAAACCCAAGTCTATACAGCTTTTTAACAACCAACTATCCTTGATTCTTCCCATTTTCCTCAATTATATTAAGTTCTCCCTCCTCTGGAGATGAGGATGGGTGTCCCTACAGATTTTGAAGCAGAAATTATAAGAACTTACTTGGTGTGTGTATGTGACTTTAATTCATTACTCTCCCCACCACACATACTGACTGAATTCAAACATCTTAAAATAGTACCAGCATGATTAATAAGGGAACTTTGTTTTATGCTCCACCCCATCTAGTCTGTGGTAGAATGTCAAATGAGGCAACTTTTTTATTCCAAGGGAGAAACTAATTTTGTTTCCAGGGCAGAAAAGAAAGACACGAATAGCACAGTGCTGAGAAGACTCCAAATCAGAATCAAGCTTGGTCTAACTGAAGCCAAGGTGCTACCCTAGGGTCACACTACTTTGGCTAAGGGATGTCATCAAAACCCTTTTCTAAGGAGACAAAGCCCCTACATCACTCACCACTTCAGTGAACTATTTCCAACTCTTACTGGCTCTCCTCTAGAGGAACTGGTTCCCTTGAAGACTTCTCATGCAGAAGTTTTACCTCATTCTTCTACTCCCCACATATTTCAGAGTAAGAGCTAGAGTTAGTGTCTTCCTTATTCTCAATCTCTCTTCCAGATCTAACTCCCTTAGCCTCATTTTAAACCCCCATCCCCTGAGGCCCTGGACCCACTCTATCATTGACTTGAAGACTTTTTGGCAGTGAGGTCACAGTCTTCACCTTCACTTCAGCCACCACTCCAAAGTCTTACCTGGAAATGCTATGCATTTTTTTTTAAGTAAACCAGCTGGCTTTTAAAGTCTTAAATACCCCAGGTCTTGACTAAAACTGTTACATGCAAAAGAATGAAATCAAACCTTTACCTTACCCCACATACAAAAATTAACTCAAAATGGATCAAAGACCTATATATAAAAGCTAAATCTATAAAAGTCGTAGAAGAAACCACACGAGTAAATATTCATAATGTTGAATTTGGCAAAGGATTCTTAGATATAACACCAAGAACACAACCAACAAAAGGAAAAACAGATAAACTGGACTTTACCACAGTTAAAACCATTATGCTTGAAAGAACATCATCAAGATGATGAACAATCCACAGAATGGAAATAATTATTTACAAATCATATATCCTTTTGTTTTGAGACAGGGTCTTCCTCTGTCACCCAGGCTAGAGTACAATGGCAGGATCATAGCTCACTGCAGCCTAGAATTCCTGGGTTTAAGCAATCCTCCTGTCTCAGCCTCCCAAGTAGACCACAGCACACACCACCACACCCGGCTAATTTTTCTGTTTTTGTAGAGACAGGGTCTTGGCATGTTGCCCAGGCTAGTCTCAAACTCCTAGCCTCAAGTGATCCTCCCACCTTGGCCTCCCAAAGTGCTAGGATTATAGGCGTGAGCCATCATGCCTAGCCACAAATCTTATATCTGATAAGGGACTTATATCTAAAATACATACAGAAAACTCTTACAACTCAACAAATAATCCAATTAAAAATGGGCAAAGTATCAAACTAGTCATTTCAAGGGAGATAGACAAATGGCCAATGAGCACAATGGCCATTGACCAAAATGCTCAACATCATTAGTCATCAGAGAAATGCAAATCAAAATAAGAAACTGTTTCACACCTATTAGCATGGCCAGAATCAAGAAATCAGACAGGCCAGGCACAGTGGGTCATGCCTATAATCCTAGCATTTTGGGAGGTTGAGGCAGGATGATCACTTGAGGCTAGGAGTTTGAGACCACCCTAGGTAACATGGTGAGACCCTACTGCTACAAAAAATTATTTATTTATTTATTTATTTTTTTTTTTTTTTGAGACAGAGTTTCACTTTATTGCCCAGGCTAGAGTGAGTGCCATGGCGTCAGCCTAGCTCACAGCAACCTCAAACTCCTGGGCTCAAGCAAGCTTGCTGCCTCAGCCTCCCAAGTAGCTGGGACTACAGGCATGCACCACCATGCCCGGCTAATTTTTTCTATATATATTTTAGTTGGCCAATTAATTTCTTTCTATTTATAGTAGAGATGGGGTCTCGTTCTTGCTCAGGCTGGTCTCGAACTCCTGAGCTCAAACGATCCGCCCACCTCGGCCTCCCAGAGAGCTAGGATTACAGGCTTGAGCCACCGCGCCCGGCCTACAAAAAATTAAAGAATTAGCCAAATGTGGTGGTACGTGCTTATAGTCCAAGCTACTTGGGAAGCTAAGGTGGGAGTATTGCTTGAGCCTAGGAGTCAGAGGTTGCTATAAGCTGTCATTGCTCCACTGTATTCCAGCCCAGGTAACGAGCAAGACCCTGTTTTACAAAAAAAAAAAAAAAAAAAAAAAGATAGTAACAAGGGCTGTCCAGGATGTAGAGAAATTGGAAACCCCATACACTACTGCTGAGAATGTAAAATGGCGCAGTACTTGGGAAAAGTTTGGCAGTTCCTCAAATGTTTAAACGCAGAGTTACCATATGACTCAGCAATTCCATTCCTAGGTACATACACAAGAGAAGTAAAAACATATGTCCACACAAAAACTTATACATTAAAATTAGCTGGGTACCATAGAGCAAGCCTGTATTATAGTAGTGGGAAACTACTTGGGAGGTGGAGGCAAGAGGATGAGCCCAGGAGTTTGAGGTTGCAGTGAGCTATGATGATGCCACTGCACTATACCAGGGCAATAGAGTGAGACTGTCTAAAACAAACAAACAAAAAACCCCACAACCAAAAACATATATAATAATGTTTACAGCGGCATTATGCATCATAACCAGAAGATGAAAACAAGATACAGAAATAACCCAAGTGTTTGCCAATGGATGAATGGATAAAGAAAATGTAGTATATTACACACAAGGGAATATTATATGGCCCTAAAATGGGAAACTTTGCCATTTGCAATAACATGAATGAACCTGGAGGATATTATTTCTAAGTGAAATAGGCCAGACACAGAAAGACAATTACCACCTGATTTCACTTATCCCTGAAATTTAAAGAATTACAACTCATAGAAACAGAGTAGAATGGTGGTTGTCGGGGGGGGGGGGGGGGGGGGGGGGGGGGGGGGGGGGGGGGGGTTTGAGGGTAGAGGAAATTGAAAAATTTTGGTCAAAGAATATAAAATTTCAGTTATAAGATGAATAAATTCTGGAGACCTAATGTATAGCACGGTAACCACAGTTAATAGTAATGTACACTTGGAATTTGCGAGGAGTAGACCTTCAGTGTGCACACAGATCTTCACCACAAAAAAAGGTCTATGTGAGGTGATAGATATGTTAATTAACTTGATTGTGGTATTCACTTCACAATATATACATATATCAAGACATCATGTTGTATATCTTAAATGTATACAATTTTTATTTATCAAATATACCTCAACAAGGAGGCGGGGAACAACCCAAATGTCCATCAATGGATGAATGGATAAAACCAAATGTGGTATATCCACACAACGGAATAATATTCAGCCATAAAAAGGAATGAAGTACTGATACATGCTACAACTTGGACGAAAACTTTGAAAACAATTCCTGTAATGGCTGCTTCCTGGAAGGCTGTGTAATGTGGAATCTCTTAGCCTTAACATCCTGAGCTCCAGGAACAGAAAAATTTCCAGTCAGAATTATATATACACCATTTCTTTGGAACCTTTGGCCCTCAAGAGATCCCTACATCATTACTTCAGTTTCAACACAATTGCTCTTAGTCCTCATTTCACTGCTTCTGGTGCTGCCCGTTGTTGAAGCAACAACAACGTTGTGGAAACTGGAGATGTGGTTAGGTGTGGTTCTCAGGCTTACAGGCATTTGTGCTTGCTTGAGGGTATATGCATGGAAGAGAAATGGACATATGTGACTTTGAAGGACCTCCTGAATCAAACCTCACCCTGAAGACCTTTGTGCTGTTAAGGCTAAACTTGAGCCTTGGTGCCTGAAAATTTCCAAGAAACAGTAAATAGGGGAGTTTCATATTCTTTGTTGTTTCCCTTAAAATGGAAACAAATTAATATATAAATGAGAAAATATGTCTTCTTACAACAAGCAAAGCACTAAAAAAATGCAGCCTATAATTTGTATTTGCTGGTTAGAAAGGGGGTCAAAGAAGATGGCTGAAACTTATATAAGTAATATTTCATAGTTGTAGGATTTTAAAATCACATGAAATAAGCAGCTTTTCGCCTGTAATCCTAGCACCCTGGGAGGCTGAGGTGGGAGGACTGCTCAAGGTTAAGAGTTTGAAACCAGCCTGAGCAAGAGCGAGACCCCATCTCTACTATAAATAGAAAGAAATTAATTGGCCAACTAATATATATAGAAAAAATTAGCCGGATATGGTGGTGCATGCCTGTAGTCCCAGCTACTCGGGAGGCTGAGGCAGCAGGATTGCTTAAGCCCAGGAGTTTGAGGTTGCTGTGAGCTAGGCTGACGCCACAGCACTCACTCTAGCCTGAGTAACAAAACAAGACTCTGTCTCAGGGAAAAAAAAAAAAAAAAGAAGCTTTTGCCCAGAATCCTAGGAAATCGCCCCTGTTAAGTTATAATCACTGTCTCATGAATTGCTGAGGAGTCTTTTCTCCTTATTTATTTATTTTTTTTGAGACAGAGTCTTACTCTGTTGCCCGGGCTAGAGTGCCGTGGTGTCAGCCTAGCTCACAGCAACCTCAAACTCCTGGGCTCAAGCGATCCTTCTGCCTCAGCCTCCCAAGTAGCTGGGACTACAGGCATGTGCTGCCATGCCCGGCTAATTTATATATATTTTAGTTGGCCAATTAATTTGTTTCTATTTTTGGTAGAGACGGGATCTCGCTCTTGCTCAGGCTGGTCTCGAACTCCTGACCTCGAGGGATCCACCTGCCTTGGCCTCCAAGAGTGCTAGGATTACAGGTGTGAGCTACCACGCCCGGCCTCCATATTTTTATTAGATTTTTGCTTTATTTCCCACATTAATATTGTATTTAGATACTACATAGACAAAAATTGAAATGTTTATCTCTGGGTAAAAAACATTTAGAAAAATGTATTCAGTGTTTCAAATCTAATATTCAAATGGAAAAAAGATTTAATGTAAAAAAAAAACCCGTCTATATTAACATTGGAATTTGAAATAGGCCTTGGGCAGTGGTGGGGGTTGGGGGAAAAATATTGAAATAGAGATCTAATGTTTTAAAAAAAACCCTTTATATTAATTAACATCCTCATGGTGAGAAGTCCTATATTAAATATAAGCCCATTGTGCTGTTTTAGAAAAAAAAGAAAGAAAACTTTGAAAACGTTATGCTAAGGGAAAGAAGCCAGTCACAAAAGTCTACATATTATATGACTTCATTTATATAGGTAAGAATAGGAAAATCTGTACAAACAAAAAGTAGATTTGTGATTGCTTAGGAAGATGGGGAATTAGGGAGTTGACGGCTAAAGGGTACAGTGTTTCTTTTTGAGGTGATGGAGATATTCTGAAACCCACTGTGGTAATAGTTGCACATATCTGTGAATATACTAAAATTATATACTTAACCCTACCTCTTATTCCTTATCTTAGTTGTTCTCTTACTCTCTCATCTCTAACTTTAAAAAAATTTTATATGTGTGTTTTTTCTTTTAGAGATAGGTTCTCACCTATGTTGCCCAGGCTAGATTCAAACTTCTGGGCTCAAGTATCCTCCTGCCTCAGCCTCCAGAGCAGCTAGGACTATAGGCATGCACCACCATGCCCAGCTCTGACTTAAGACATCCACTCCCCCTCGACCCTCTACCTTTGGCCTATCAATCACTCCTTTCTCACATTCACTTTCTTCTCCATCTAGACTCGATTGCCCATTCATTGCAATCACTGCTAGTAATGTCCTCAATTCCCTTGTCACTCCCATGTGCCTGGGACAGGATCAACTTAAATGTCTGCTTTCTCTAGGCTGCCCTACACCAGATGACTCCATTCCTGAAGGGGTTGAACATATACACACAACTTCACAGATCAATGCTATTTCCAACCTCAACCACTCAAACTTCCTTTAGTCTCACAGTTCCTACCTTGCCTCTCCACAAACCCTACTTCTTTTTTTTTTTTTTTTGAGACAGAGTCTCACTTTGTTGCCAAGGCTAGAGTGAGTGCCGTGGCATCAGCCTAGCTCACAGCAACCTCAAACTCCTGGGCTCAAGCAATCCTGCTGCCTCAGCCTCCCAAGTAGCTGGGACTACAGGCATGCGCCACCATGCCCGGCTAATTTTTTCTATATATATTAGTTGGCCAATTAATTTCTTTCTATTTATAGTAGAGATAGGGTCTCACTCTTGCTCAGGCTGGTTTCAAACTCCTGACCTGGAGCAATCCGCCCACCTCGGCCTCCCAGAGTGCTAGGATTATAGGCGTGAGCCACCGT
>VSMD01051344.1:0-61702 GCA_008750895.1 Mirza zaza
CTATATTTTATACAAATGCAAGCATACAGTATGTATTATTCAGCTTCTTTTGCTCAACATTGGGTTTAAGATACATGTGTGTACTTATAGGGTGTTCACTCTCATTGGTACATACTATTCCCGTGTATGAATATATCCCAATTTATTTATCCGTTCTCCCATTGATAGGCATTTGGCAGCTTCCAGTTTGGGTAATTAAAAATAGGGCTTCTATGAATATTCTAGCACAATGTCTTTTGTTGAATAAATAAATAAATACATACGTATATTTACGTGTATATTATTTTCCTTTGCTGGGTATTTCTGGGGGACGTGGACTTGCTAAGCCACAGAGTACGCATGAGTCCAGCTTTAGTAGATATTACTAAAATAACTGCACCAATATTTACTCCAAACAGCAGAGTATAAGAGTTCCAGTTGTTCTATATCCTCATCAATACCTGGTAATTTCCGTCTTTCATTTTAGCCATGCTGGTGGATATACGATGCTAACTCATGTGGTTTCAGTGGATATTTCCCTGAGGACTAGGGATGGGGAATACATTTTCAGATGTTGAGAGGCAATGTGGATACTTGTTTTGTGAAGTGACTCTGTGTGTGTGTGTGTGTGTGTGTGTGTGTGTGTGTGTGTGTGTAAAATTTGCCTGTTTTCTTCACCTGGGTGGTTTTGTCTTTTGCTTACCAATTTGTGGGCCTTTGTATATTCTGATTACAACTCCTTTGTCAGCATCTTTATCCCAATGCTGTTTGCCTTTTCACTCTCTTTCTGGTGTTATCTGGTGGTAAACAGACAGAAGCTCTTGATTCTAATACAGTCCGATTGATCGTGTTTTATTGATGTTTTTGTTGTTCTGTTTTGGTGGTGGTCACACTGCTGCCTTTTGGGTTCTTTCTGGCAGATACTCTAAGTTCTCTGTAAATATCCATGCTTCATCTTTCCTTGGAGATGTGCCCAGCTAAGTAACTTGCATAGAGGATGGCCATATGGCACAGCTCTGGCCCAGAAGACATGAACAGAAGCCTGCTGTGTGTGGGGTTGGGTGGGGAGGGGATTCTGAGCAAACTTCACTTTCCTAATAGAATGAGTGAGCTGTGGCTGTTCTTCTCCTCCAGGTTGTGCTTAGAAGGCAAAAAGGGCGTGTGGCAGCCATCCTGCAGCCTGAGGGAAAGGTCAAGAGCACAGCAATGACATCAGCCCCAGCACCAATGAGCAACTAAAACAACACTAGTACCTGCTATGTCTGGACTTCCTGTTCCACGATAGAAGTGAATCCCTATGTATGGCTTTCTGCGACTTGTAACCAAATTCATCCCTAACTGATAACATAACGAGATCCCTTGTCTCCCCCTTTAATTGTTCCCATTACCTTTGCGGGGCTGATCTTCCTAAAACCTGTCTGTATCCCTCCCTCCCTTTGATCAGAGGCTGTTAGCTGCCTCTCTGCTGACTTTCAAAGGCCTCCAAAACCTGACCACAGCCTCTATCTCTAACTCTGTCTGCCATTCATTTCTGACCCACACAATTCACTCCAATCCTCATTCTCCCGCTGTTTCGATGCAGCCAACCAGAAGATGAACAAAACGAAGAGCAATCGCATGAAGAATATTCAGTGTCACAGAACTAGTAGTGAGTGCTATACCCCAATAAACACAGAATGACGTCTAAAAGCGACTTAATACTATAGCTGGAAAAAATAAAGTTCAGCAATTGTTATAAAAACAGACAGAAACACCTTCATGATAATTACTTAATTACTTTCCACTGGGAATACCACTTGCAGGATATGTCAAGCAAAATAGATAATATTGTTTATATATTTATAAGAACCCTTATACATCCATGAAAAAAAGTATTAAGACAAGTGAGGACCCAAACTGTCAAAGTCATAACCAGGCAATTCCAGGAGTAGAAATGACTAAAAAATACACCAAAAGACACTCAACCTTACTAATGATGAAGGTTATGCAAGCTGGAACGAACTGTAATGTTTTTGTTGTTAAATTTTGCCTATTGCATTGGCAAAGCAGAAACCCTGGTAGTGCCCCGTGTTTGAGAGGATGCAGAGGAACAGGCTCTCCGATTGGCTGTTGGTGTTTCTACAAAGGGGTTCGACCTTTGTGGAGGGGTCCTTACAGTGTCTGTTAAAATGTTTAATACATGCAACGAGGAGCTCTCCAGAAATCTCCAGGCTATGCCTACCAATGAGGTTGCATTTTGTAAATGTTCAGACTATGACGACTACAACCCCCAGCGTTCCCAGCTAGCAGAAAGTGCGGTCTTTCCCATTCCCTATCTGGCGCTCTTTAATGCTCACAAGTTCCATTCCCATGTCACTTGCCAGTGTCCCCAGCTCTCCTTTCTCTGAACTGAGGCTGCTCAGGACTCGGCAGTTCATCCTGAGTCACCTGTTCTGGGGGTCACCCCAGCATCCCAATCACAGACACGGGCTTAACCTTAGCCTGAACCCCCTTTCAAAGCACAATGAAGGTACTGAGCCAAATGTAACTGAATGCTTGGGGAAAAACAAAAGTCCCGGGCAGAAGGTGGCTGATACTGCTCCTCCAAGTAATTGTTCCTGGGAACCACAAGCTGAATCCCAGCCGTGGGGACTTTCTACTTCCCAACAGGCTTCCACAGGGTGAGGGAAAGCCCAACCTCCATTCCAGAAAGAAGAGTTCAAGTCCCCTCTCTCTTGAATATAAGACATTTCTTTTCCTAAGGTGCACAGTTCTCCAAACGTTTAAATTTGTATAATGATGACGTTTTGCCTTATGATCAGGAAAACATATACACACATGATAAAACTACGTAAGAAAAAATAATCTATCTAGGATTTATAGGTGGCTTTAACAAACAAATATAGTCAAGATTCTGGTGTCCAGAACAAGCAGGTCAGTTAAGGAACACCCTTCCTTGAGTACACGGTGTTCCTGTCTGGGTGTGACACATGTCACAGATACTCAATAAATGTTTGTTGACTGAATAAATTTATGTTGACCCCCCCAACCCAAATCACCTTATGAGATAAAGTCCAGACTCATTTGCATGGATTCCAAGCCTGCATGTCCTGGCCTTACACTGTCATCATTCTGCTCCGTGTCACACCGCTGTGTTCACTGGGTCTCCACCTGTCCTACTCATCCTCCCCACAAGGCCCAGATTGAATTTCACTTCTTCCTGAGAAGTGTGACGGGTCTCTGGCATCCCCATGTCCATACTCAGCCCTCCTTCCTAAAGCCTTATATCTGCTTCCTCTTCATCAAGTTTCATTCTACATACTAAATATATATATTTATATACTAGTTCTTTTTCTATACGTGCAAATCTTGTCTCCTTAAGAAGGTACAGGCCAGGAGGTCCTCTCCTGCTCCTGTTTCTTCCATGCAGTTGGGTGATCAATAAATATTAATCCATTTCTGATTTTGTTTTGTTTTTGAGATGGGGTCTCACTATGTTGTCCAGGCCGATCTCAAACTCCTGGGTTCAAAAGATCCTCCCACCTTGGCCTCCTGAGTAGCTGGGACTACAGGCCTGTACCATCATGCTTGGGTGTGCAGAAATGATTTGTTAGAAAGTATTTCCGGAAAAAGATTGGTAGGGACGTGGGAAAGTGGGGTGAGGAGAGAAAGAATTGGGTCAAGCAAGGTGTTTTGTCACCTAAAGTCACACAGAGTGTGACTGAGGCTCAAGTCTCCCAGGGAGATTTGGGGACAACATGGGTCCTACCCTAGAGTTGTTTCATTCATGTCCCCACACTGTCAGTTAGGGGTTAAGGGCTATCCCTGGGGCATGGAAACTTTCAGGTTTTTCTGGTTTCCTTGGACGCGCAGGAAAAGCGGCTCCTGGCACCCCGAGGGCAGCCCTTCCACAAAGAGATGCACGTACTGACCGCTGGACCAGAAAATACATAGGGGCCAACAGCGTGCAAAAATGATAAAATAACCCGGAGTGTGGGAGAGCGGACGACATCTACACATTCTTTCAGCAGATATGTACCAGGTATCTACGAAGTGGTAGGCACGCCGTGGACATTGTTGACGCACAACCTTTGCCTCCAGAGATCCAATCCCGACGTCTGGAAGGGGAGGTGACCACAGGTGAGCCAGGCCCATGCGGGGCGCCTCGTGCCACCACGGAGGTACGCGGGAGCCCAGAGAGGAGATGCACCGACCGTGCCCAGGTGGTTTCCGGGAGTGATGTAGGACCTTAAAGGATGAGTAAGGGGGGAAAGGCATCCCTAGCAAAAGGAACAGCATGTACAAAGACAGAGAAACAAAGTACACGTTTGTTTGGAAATGGGGAGTAGTAGTTTGCCGTGGCTGGAACACAGGGTGTGGGAGAAAGGGAGACAGCGGGGCCGCTGGGGTTGTAAAGAGAGGCCGGGGTGAGGTGGGGAAGAGCCTTTTACGCCCTGCTCAGGAGACAGTAAAATTTTAAGAGGAGTCTGGCCATAATTAGAGACGTGTTTAGGAAGAGGGCGGCCACATAAACCACGCGTTGGATACCAGGTGTTCTGGCAGCCAGGCGCCCACGACCCTAACCAGAGCATTCTGTTCCTCTGGCCGCGATGACTGGTTCAGGGTTAGGCATATGGCCAAGCCAGACAGAGGAGAGTCGAGTCTGGGGCTGTGGTTGGAGCTGCTGGGAAAGGGGTTTGTAGAGCTGCCGGGGGGGGGGGGGGGGGGGGGGGGGGGGGGGAGACATAGGGGAGGGCTTCTGTGCCCATCAGCTCTGCACCTGGTCCAGCTGGACACAGGGTGTCAATATTCCCTAGATGATGAACAGCAGTTCGTGCCAATAAATTTCCTTTGCTGGCTTAAGCCAGTGTGAGTAGGGTTTTTGCCACGTTAAGTGAATCAGTCTCCTCTAACACAGAATGTTATGTTTTAAAACCAGAATAGGAACAAACAAGAAAACCCTTCCAGATTGGGCTCAGTGGCTCACACCTGTAATCCTAGCACTTTGGGAGGACAAGGCAGGAGGATCACTTGAGGTCAGGAGTTTGAGACTAGCCTGAGCAAGAGCCAGACCCTGTCTTTACCAAAAATAGAAAAAATTAGCCAGGTGTGATGGTGCATGCCTGTAGTCCCAGCTACTCAGGAGGCTGAGGCAGGAGGATCGCTTGAGCCAAGGAGTTTGAGGCTGCAGTGAGCTATGATCACACCACACCACTGCACTCCAGCCTGGATGACAGAGCAAGATTCTGTCTCAAAAACAATTTTTTAATAAAAATAAATTTTATAAAAGAGAAAGAAATGAGGAGTAAGGGCTGAGCTTGGAGGGGCCATTGGGAGGAGAGACTCAGATAGTGGTAGAACACATAAGAAGGACTTGGCAGCAGGCCTAGAATCCCCTACCTACCTCTTCAGCGTGTTTGGTAAAATGGGAAGAATAGCACAGATAAAAAAAAAGTTAAAATCAATTCAATTTACAAAATGTCTCAATTAACTTGGAGAGAACAGACACCTTTTCGATATTGAATCTTCCCCTCCATGAACATGCCGTATGCATTAATGTTTTTTCAGGCCCTCTGCGTAGTTTTTTAGTTTTGTCTAGAAGGATCTTACACCGTTTTTTGTTAAGATTGTTCCTAAGATATCTTTGAGTTTTCTAGCTTAGAAAATTGAATGGATGAAGTAATCACTAACAATAGCAACCAAAGCTACAAAATACCTAGGAATTAGTACACTAGGATAGCCAAGACACTTTTGGAAAACAAATGGGAGAAATGTTGGTGGGTAGGAAACTGAACCTATCAGATATGGAAATCCACCATCCAGCTACTGTCCTTAACACAGTGTCACACAGCAGCTCTGTATGGCACAGCCATCCAGTGGAATACTACTCAACAATAAAAAGAAGGAAAAAAAAAACAATAAAAGGGAAAAAATTATCAATACACCTAACAACTTGGATAAATCTCAGAGACATCACGCTGAGTGATTGAAGCAGTCTCAAAGATTTCCAACTGCATGATTCCA
Organism: Mirza zaza; assembly: GCA_008750895.1. Classification (NCBI taxonomy): domain Eukaryota; kingdom Metazoa; phylum Chordata; class Mammalia; order Primates; family Cheirogaleidae; genus Mirza; species Mirza zaza. Next base: position 5,983 of record VSMD01051344.1, read on the forward strand.
TCTACGTGACATTCTGGAAAAGACAAAACTATGTTCATAGAGCATAGATCAGTCGCCAGGGTTATGAGTGGGAGGAGGATGTGACTACGCAGAGGTGGCATGAGGGAGTTTTTCAGGGTGATGGTTGCAGTGGTGGTTACACAAATAATATACACGTGTTAAAATTCATAAAACTGTACACCAAATAGAGTTAATTTTACTGTATGATAATTTAAAAAATAAATATGCAAAGCAGTGTAGTAGTAGTCTAATACTAAATAAATAGATGAATGAAACCAGAAGTAGTCTATATGTACAAGGCTATTGGGGAAAAAAAATAAAAAGCTTTTCAGGAGATTGATTGCACAACAATGTGAATGTGTTTAACTCTAACAAATTGTACACTTGAAAATAGTCAAGATAGTAAATTTTATGTTATGTTTTATTTGACCACAATCTTTTTTCAGAAAAAGATTGGTCCTATACTGATAAATGTTGAAGTTGAGAGATTATTATACCTTTATGTTACTTTTGTATAATTCGACATTTCTCATAATTTAAAAGTCTTCTTTGTAAAGAGTGGTTTTTCAAATCAGTGGTGAAATGCTAATCAAAGTATGGAGATATTTGACTTCTTGTTTGGAAATAAAAAGATCTTACCCTCAAACAGTTTTAAAAACCAGTTAGATTTAGATTTTTTTTTTTTTTTTTGAGACAGAGTTTCACTTTATTGCCCAGGCCAGAGTGAGTGCCGTGGCGTCAGCCTAGCTCACAGCAACCTCAAACTCCTGGGCTCAAGCCATCCTGCTGCCTCAGCCTCCCAAGTAGCTGGGACTACAGGCATGTGCCATCATGCCCGGCTAATTTTTTCTATATATATTTTAGTTGGGCAATTAATTTCTTTCTATTTATAGTAGAGATGAGGTCTCGCTCTTGCTCAGGCTGATCTCGAACTCCTGAGCTCAAACGATCCGCCCACCTCGGCCTCCCAGAGAGCTAGGATTACAGGCTTGAGCCACCGCGCCCGGCCTAGATTTAGATTTTTACAATAAAAAACAAAAAAAGAAGAAGAACATGGAAGAACTAAAGCAAAGTATGGGAAGGCAATCTTATAACCTGGGAGAGAGGAAAGGTTCACAAAGCCTGGCAGGAAACCCAGAAGCCATAAAAGAAAAGACCATAGATTTGATAAAAACTCAAACTTATAGATGGTAAAAGATACCACAAAGTAATTAAAAGCTATGCTGTAAACTAGTGGAAAAAATATTTGTCAGAACTCCCCCAGGTTTCCTCACTCATTAAGAAACCTACCCTGGAGGTCTCTGAGTTCTGTATCTTGCGATAGAAATCTTCCTTGAGTTCATGATAATTAAGGATGAAAAAAAAAAAAAAAACAGATGTAGCAGAGCGATACGTCCTGCTGCCTGTCAGTGACATCAGGCGTGGACCCAGAAGCACTCTGCTGTATAGACTATGGCTCTCCCACGAAACCTTCTAGAAGCTCAATTTCTCCATTTGCAAATGGGGTTAGTGATGGAGCTTCCCTGGTCCAGTGCCTAGCCCAGTGCCTGGCACGTGGTAAGAAAGAAAGAAACGTTAGCTCTCCATTATCCATGACAGCGGGTGGTAGTTCATGGATCATGGTGGTAGCCTAGATGGGAGTTTATTTTCTTCTGTATAGATTTCTATGTTTCCCAAATCCCGGACAACGATGAGGTATCACTATTATAAGCGAGAAAAGATTACATTATTTACATTTTGTCTTATTCCTTTTTTTTTTTTTTTTTTAAGAGGTGACTCAGAGGTTTAACTAAATCTCTGGAGGAGAAATCAAAGGAGGATCACACTAGGATGTTTGGGCTGGTCCTTCATCTCTGGGAGTGATCATGTTCCCTCCCTAAAGTCCTTATCCCAAGTGGACACAGGGACGACTAAGACACCAGCCCCGAGCGTGAGCGGTTCAGTGTCTACGTGGCGTTGGAGGCAGGTGGGCGGGAGGCTTGACACAGTGCAGGCTGTCAGGACGTTGTCACAGAGGGTGTTCGTCCTCACTTGAGTCCCTAGAGAAAGTCTTCCAGCGGTGACATTGGAGCTGAATCTCAAAAGGTGACAAGGCATTCACCGGGTGCGGTGTGTAAAGTCCAGGAAGAGGGCACAGCATGTGGAATGGCCATGGGCACAGAAGGGCATGGCCACGATGGGGTGAAGCAGGAAGTCCAAGCGGACTCTCTTGTGTGTAGGGGCGCCACTTGGGCTGGAATGGCGGTGGGCCGAGGCTTGGGAAGGTCTTAAGAGGGGGTTGACTCGTCCTATAGCCAAAGGGAGACAATTAGAGGCACCTGGGCTAGGGGGCGGTGCGCTCAGATCCTCACTTTAGAGAGAGAGCATGAAATGAAGCAGGGCTAGATTGGAGCAGAGAGACATTTTATTCATTCAGTTCCACAAATATTCATCGATCGCCCCTGCTGAATTAGTTTCCTACTGCCCCTGGAACAAACTACCACAAACTTAGTGGCTTAAAACAACACAGCTTTATTATTTAGAGTTGCGGAGGTCGGAGGTCTCAAATAGGTCTCATGGGGTTGAAATCAAGGTGTCCACAGGGCTGCATTTCTTCTGGGGGCCCCAGGGGAGGATTCATCTGCTGACTTTCCCAGCTTCCAGAGGCTGCCTGCGTTCCTTGCCTCAGGGCCCCTTTCAACTTCAAAGTGGGAAATGCCCCATTGAATCTTTCTAATGATGCCATTCCTCCATCCTGACAATCTCACCTCCCTCTTCCCCATTTAAGGACCCTTGTGATCCCACTGGGCACACCCAGATAATGCAAGAAAATCTCCCATCTCGAGATCAAATGATTAGCAGCCTTAATTCCACCTGCAAGCTTAACTGACCTTACCATGTAACATATACACACGTGCCAGGGGTTAGGACATGGACATCTTTGGGAACCATTATTCTGCCCACCACACAGACCAATCACGGTACAGCATGGGAGGGGACCAGCCAAGGACACAAATACCAGGAGGTGTAGATCACTGGGGGCCATTCGAGACTCCCCTTAGACTTGCAGTTTGAGGTTGGGCGTGACAGTACATCATGAGAGATGAGAGACACTACATGCTGGGCACAGAGACACCAACGGAAATTAAAGTTCGATTTGGTTATCTGGTCATAATGATCTGTCTGCATCTTCTTGTTCACCATCTGGCCCGAGGTCCCCTCCAGAGGAAGACTATCGTGGTGCTGGGGACAGGGGTGGGGAAGTTTGGGTTTCATGAAACTACACCACCACCATCTGGCTTTCCCATTACACCTGGCTTCTTAAAACCGAGGACACCTGCGAAAGTCCTAATGTGACATTGCTCTTCCCATCCCTCCCTAATCTCTTCCTGCCTGTAGAGTGGGTAAATCCATCCTTTGTTCTACACAGTGGACAAAACAAAACAAGACACAAAAAGCAGGTGGGAATTGAAGGAACATCTGATGTTGGGACAACTCAGTCGCAAGGGTTAAGGGTTTTCATTTCAAGGTGGCGAGCACAGGGGTGTCTGGTTTCTGAGCTTCCCGCCACCCCGGTCTTGTTATGAGATGCACCCTCGTGCTAAGAGATCAGAGGAGTGTTTTCCACGGCTGCCCTCCGTTTACACTGCATCTTCCAGCTGTATTTTCAACAGGAGGTTTCTGGTTGTGCAATAAGCATCTTAGGATGTGGAAACAGGTCAGGCAGGAGGCAAGATCAGCTTAAGGTCACAGTCGAACCGGTTGCAGGCAACTTTCTGGGCTGTTTGGTCCTCTCCAGGGCACCAGCTATGCAAAGAAAAGGTTTTTAAAGTAAGTCCAAGGATTCCTGGAATGGGGCTGGCTCCGAGACTCTCCTTTACCCGGCTGCCAATATCCTGGATCGGTCACCAAGATCTGCTGCTCTAGTCCCCTGAACGTCCCTAGAGTCTGTCTTCTCTCCTCCCTCCCAGCTACCACCCTCTGCCACCTGGACTCTTCCAGTATCCTCTCAGGGAGTGGGCTCACACCCTCTCTCCCTTCATCTCAGTCTAAAGATCTTTTAAAAACATAAATCTGGTCCTTATGCCTCCCCTTAATCTAACCCACCCAATATTCTGCCTTGCTGCTGTCTTTAATACAAAGACTTCAATCCTCCCATGGCCAAAAAGACCCTTATGTCCATGCCCCTTTCTACTCTGTCCCTGCACTTCAGGTCCTGAGCCTTTCTATAACAGAGGCTGCACCCCTCCCCTGTCCCCACCGCCCCCATGCACACCTGCTGACTTCCACCTGCCAGCACGTGCTTTATTTTGCCCAAGAGCTGCCTCTGGTCTCTGAAACTCCCTGCCTACCTGCCTCCTACCCCACAGCAGCCCTCAAACAATGAGAGTCGCGGTGTCAACATCCCAGGTCCCTCGTCTTGCCTGGGCAGGTCATTCTGATGTGTGCTCCAGAGCTCCTAGCGGGGTGAGACCCCGGTGGTCACTGGCTTGAGAGCTGTGATGGTTCATTTTATATGTCTGCTTGGCCAGGCTATACCCGGTTATTCAACTAATGCTAATCTAGGTGTGGCCGTGACAGTATTTGGTGGATGTCCATTTGACATCTACAATCCATTGACTATGAGTAAAAGAGACTACTCTGAATAATGTGAGTGGGCTCCAATCGGTTAAAAGTAAACCAAGGATTCCCTAAGAAGAAATGCCGTCTCAAGACTGCGTCAGCTCCTGCCTGAGTTTCCAGCCTGCCAGCCTGTCCTGAAGATATTGGATGTGTCAGCCCCCACAATCGCATGAGCTAATTCCTTAATATAAATAAATATCTGTATCTAGCTATCTGCCTATATCTTTTATTTCTATAAAGATACAGCCAGGCCTGGCTTGATGGTCACACCTGTGATCCCAGCAACTTGGGAGGCTGAGGCAGGAGGATCGCTTGAGCCCAGGAGTTCTATCATGTGTCCACACTAAGTTAGGCATCATATAGGGACCTCTTGGGAGCAGAGGACCATCAGGTTGCCTAAGGAGTGGTGAATTGGCTCAGGTCAGAAATGGAGCAGGTTGGCCAGGCGTGGTGGCTCATGCCTGTAATCCCAGCACTCTAGGAGGCTGAGGCGAGAGGATCCCTTGAGGTCAGGAGTTCGAGATTAGCCTGAGCAAGAGTCAGACCCCACCCCTACTAAAAATAGAAAAATTAGCCAGGTGTCATGGGGCACGCCTGTAGTCCCAGCTACTCAGGAGGCTGAGGCAGGAGGATCGATTGAGCCCAGGAGTTTGAGGTTGCTGTGAGCTAGGCTGATGCCACTGCACTGTAGCTTGGGTGGTGGAGTGAAACTCTGTCACAAAAAAATAAAAAAAGAAAGAAAAATAGAAATGGAGCAGGTTGAAGCTCCCATCATGGTCAGCAGTGGGGTGGGATGGCACCTGTGAATAGCCATTGCTCCCAGACTGGACAACATGGTGAGTGCCCATCTCTTATCAATAAATAAAAAGATATAGATAGATAGATGATATAAATGTAAAGATAGATTATATATATATTCCTATTGGTTCTATTTCTCTGATACAAGAGTGTACCCTTTGTTGGCCTTCTCTTCCCTGTCTTGTTTGCCTACTCTACTTTTTCGCTTCCCAAATAAATTACTTGCACTTGACTCTTCTTTCTCAGGGTTTGCATCTGAGGAAACTCACCCAAAGAGGATCTTGCTCTCTGTCTCCCAGGCTGGAGTACTGTGGCATCAGCATAGCTCACTGCAGCCTCAAACTCCTGGGCTCAAGCGATCCTCCTGCCTCAGCCTCCCGAGTAGCTGGGACACCCCACCCAGCTAATTTTTCTACTTTTTATATAGAGAGGGTCTCACTCTTGCTGAGGCTGGTCTTGAATTCCTGGCCTCAAGTGATCCTCCTGTCTCGGTCTCCCAAAGTGCTGGGATTACAGGCTTCAGCCACCACACCCAGCCCCTTCACCAGGTTCTTGAAGGTGCCACGCAGGGTGACCAATTCATCCCCATTTGCCCAGGACTTTCCCATTATTAGCACTGAAAGGCCTGTGTCCCTGAAAACCCCCCACCCCTCAGTCCCAGTTTTAAAACTCAAAATCTAGCCGGGCGCGGTGGCTCACGCCTGTAATCCTAGCTCTCTGGGAGGCTGAGGCAGGCGGATTGCTCGAGGTCAGGAGTTCGAAACCAGCCTGAGCAAGAGCGAGGCCTCGTCTCTACTATAAATAGAAAGAAATTAATTGGCCAACTGATATATATACAAAAAACTAGCCTGGCATGGTGGCGTATGCCTGTAGTCCCAGCTACTCGGGAGGCTGAGGCAGGAGGATTACTTGAGCCCAGGAGTTTGAGGTTGCTGTGAGCTAGGCTGATGCCACGGCACTCACTCTAGCCTGGGCAACAAAGTGAGACTCTGTCTCAAAGAAAAAAAAAAAAAAAAACTCAAAATCTGATGACCAGAACCCACCCCAGCCAGTCAGTCTCAGGCCCCCTACATGCTTCGTCAAGCTGCCATCAAGCCTCTGCACATGCTGTTCCCTCTGCCTGGGAACACTTCCTCCACTTCTCTGTTTAATTCCTAACATTCATCCATTCAGATCTCAACCGCATGTCATTTCCTCCCGGAAGCCTTCCCTGACCTCCCACACTGAGGTCAAGTCTCCCTGTACGAACGCTCTGTGCACCGTGAACCCCATCCTCACAGAATTCCCACGTGGTTATAATTTTACATTTACCTGCAGGATAGTTTATCAATGTCTATCTCATGCACTCGTGTGTGCACGCCTTGGAAAGGAAGCTCGTTCTGTGCTCTTGTATGTGCTAGTGTGGCTGCAAGAAGGGGGTCACAGCGAGGCTCAGGAGGCCAAAGTGTACTGTACTCACAGGTCCTAGAAACAGGAGGGAAGGCTCACATGCAAGGCCACATGGGGGGACCTCAGGGCGGTTGGGGAGCAGAAAGCTGGAGCTCTAAGTAGTCAGACCCTGGGAGGGGCAGTCCCTTTCGAGACAGAAGGTTTGTAAGAGGTCAAAACATCATAATATTCAAAAAATAATAATAAAATATACAAATGATACAAAGTTGCATTTGGGGTTTCCCTCCATGATTTCCTGACACATAGTAGGCATGCAATAAACATGTGTTGAATTAATGAATTTCTAAGATAGTAAAGGACTGTTCGCGTGCCTTCCTTCCAACGGGTATCTTGCAGAGAGGGTGTTTTTTATATTATAACCTGGGTGGAGGAATGAAGCCAGAAATAAAAACATAGGAAAGACCTCAGAAGGCAGAGGGAAGAGAGTTTACAAATATTAAATTAAATACCACTAAAGGAAGAATCAACTTTTTCAAAATGCTTTGCTGTTACAAAGGTGATAAGTTCAGATAACTCAGAGAGAGAAAATAAAAATTGTCTTGTGATGTAAAAACTGGCCAAATCTGAATAATGCCTGTACCTGTGTAATAACAGTAATAGTGTGCAATATACTACCATTGGGAGGAGCTGGGGGAGGTGTACGTGGGGTCTTCCTGTACTCTTTCTGCAATTTCTCTTGAGTCAAGCTATTTCAAAACAAAAAGTCTCAGTAAAAATTTGCTTATGATCCTTCCCTCTAAGGACAACTATTGTTCACATTTTGTCCTTTTCCCTTCCAGACGCTATACATATATATTTATGTTTTAGAAATTTTATTGTACATGCTGCTTGGAAATCAGCTTTTTTCCCTCATGTAGCACAGTGATTCTTAACTCTGGCTATAATATGGAATTTCCTGGTTAGCCTTAAAAAATATATACTGGTGACTTCCACTTCCAGAAAGATGGAATAGAAGTCCTTCTTCCTATTCTTCCTACTAAGTATAATTAAAAACCTTGAATATTATATATAATACCAACATTAGAAGAGTGCCAGGTAGAGAGAAGAAAGTAAACTGGCTGGGGACATCAGAACCCAGGAAATGACACAATGTTGAGTTTTCTGGGTTTTGTTTTGCCTCATGTATCCCAGAACTGGAGCTGAAGAACCTGGAACCTGAAAATGTGAACAGACCTAGGAACCGCACCTGCCCCGCCCCCCAAAATCCCAACAGACGTTTGCTGTCTCTAGCAGAAAGGGAAAAAAAAAAGTAGCAGCCTAGCAGGATACAAACCTTTTCGATAATAACTGATTTTCTCCAGCCGAACACCACAGAAAAAGCTGTGGACACGCCCACACCCACTCCAGCAAAGGCCCAGGAGGAAGCCAGGATTCTATTAACACCTGGCAGCAACAAGGCGTCCCTCTGACTCCCCGTTGGGGTGCCATCACAGGAGGTCCAGTGGAAAGTCAGGACTTTTGCCATCACCCAGTGGTATCAAGGCCACCCTCTTGTGGCGTCAATGAAGATCGTGTGGAGAGCTGGAACTCATATTTCCACCGCCCCTCACCAGTGACAAGGAGCCCCATCGCCTTAGGCGTCAGAGGCTGAGTGGGAACTTATGCCTGGACTTCTAGCCTCACCTGGCAATAACAAAGTGGTGCCTACCCTTCCCCATCAGATCACTGGCAGAGAATTTCAGCTAGAACAAAAAATTGACATAAATCCTGAGTCTTATAACATATGAAAATGTCTAGGTTTCTATTGAAAATCACCCTCCATACTTCTGCACCATAATTTTTTTTTTTTTTTTTTTTTTTTGAGACAGAGTCTCACTTTGTTGCCCAGGCTAGAGTGAGTGCCGTGGTGTCAGCCTAGCTCACAGCAACCTCAAATTCCTGGGCTCAAGCAATCCTGCTGCCTCAGCCTCCCAAGTAGCTGGGACTACAGGCATGTGCCACCATGCCAGGGAAATTTTTTCTATATATATTTTAGTTGGCCAATTAATTTCTTTCTGTTTATAGTAGAGACGGGGTCTCGCTCTTGCTCAGGCTGGTTTCGAACTCCTGTCCTTGAGCAATCTGCCTGCCTCGGCCTCCCAGAGTGCTAGGATTACAGGCGTGAGCCACCGCGCCCGGCCTCGCACCATAATTTTTAATGGTGGTATTATTAATATATTTCAGCTTGCCATACCAGGGTCCATTTAAACGATACCTTACTATGTGACAAATAAATAGTTTCCCATGTGTCGCTATTATAAATAAATATCTTTCTAGATAAATACATGTCAATATGTCCTTTACTGCAGCATGATTATGTTTAAGGCTGAAAACCCATCTTGCCAAACTGGCACCCAGGAAAGTTGAGCAAGCCCACCACCAGTTTCTGTTTGTGTTGTTTCCTCAACACCAGGCAATGCAAGGTGTCATTCTTTAAAATCTATCCTCATTTGGTAGGTGAAAAATATCTCGTTGATGACTAATTTTGTATGTTTATTAGCTACTTGTATTTACCCCCTTGTGAATCACCTGTTCACATAACTTTTCCCACTTTTCTATCAGAGTGTACTGCTTTTTTCACTTTTATGAGAGTGCTTACCTTTGTAATTAAAGGACATTAATTTACTTTACTGCATATATGTCGCAAGTATTTCCTCAGTTTTTCAATAGTCATTTAATTTTGATAATGATGTTTTCTCTACTATGAGGAATTTTGTAATTTGTAGGTAGGCAAATCTATCAGTGCTTTTCACAAACCTCCACACCCAAATTGTTTATGACTTACTAGCAAAAATGTACAGGAATTATCTTTTTTAAACAATTAAAATAATTTACTGAGATGAATTGAATAATTATGGGTGGAGAAGCAATTCAGCTTCCTGAATAAAAAGATAAGAAGTGTTGCAATATCAATACTGTACAAACTTAATGATATTCAAACAAAACTCCCAAAAGATTCTTATTGTGGAACAGTAAGGATGGAGATTTAACCAAGGATTCGCCTGGAAGAAGAACAACAGCAACAAAAAAACCCAAGCATAAACTAAAAAACTTTGAAAAATAAAAGTTGTACAAGGGGATTTGCTTTGCCAGAGGTAAAGCCCTAATATTAAGTACAATAATTAAATGATGTGGCAGTAATAAAAAATAAAAAAATCAATGTAACAGAGAAGATAGCCCGGAAAAAGACACAAGTAGATTTAAGAATTTGTCATGCGATAAAGTTGGCATTAAGAATCAGAGGATACTGGGCGTGTTGGCATGCACCTGTAGTCCCAGCTACTTGGGAGGCTAAATAGTAGGATCACTTGAGCTCAGAAGTTCAAGGCTGTAGTGAGCTATGATTGTGTCACTGCACCCCAGCCTGGACAATGGAATAAGACCCTGCCTCTAAAAAAAATAGAAGAATCAGAGGAAAAGAAGAATTACTTAATAAATGATATTAGGGTAAAATGGTTATCTATTTAGAAGAAAATAAGTTAGATTCTTACCTTGTACCTTCTTCTAAAATAGATTCCAGATAGAATAAATATAACAAAGACCAAAAAATAGCTTTTTTTTTTTTTTTTTTTTTTTGAGACAGAGTCTCACTTTGTTACCCAGGCTAGAGTGAGTGCCGTGGCATCAGCCTAGCTCACAGCAACCTCAGACTCCTGGGCTCAAGCGATCCTGCTGCCTCAGCCTCCCGAGTAGCTGGGACTACAGGCATGTGCCACCATGCTCGGCTGATTTTTTTAATATATATATTAGTTGGCCAATTAATTTCTTTTTATTTATAGTAGAGACGGGGTCTCGCTCTTGCTCAGGCTGGTTTTGAACTCCTGACCTCGAGCAATCCGCCCGCCTCGGCCTCCCAGAGTGCTAGGATTACAGTCTTGAGCCACTGCGCCCAGCCCAAAAAAATAGCTTTTTAAAAGTATAGGAAAATATGTATCTGATATCAAGTTGGGGAAAGCCTAAGTATTTCAGCAATGGAAACAAATAAACTCTTATATACACATACACTAATTACAGTATTTCTTATAATAAATAACTGGAAACAATCTAAATAAAAATAAATTATTAAAATACTTTATTATATATCATTTCCATAGGATAATTGGAAACCATTAAAAATTATGTATTAGAATATTTAACATCATGAAGAATATTCTGACTGTTAAGATTTTGGATGACAAAAAATCAATACAGATTTGTAAAGAAAAGTATATATACAGAAAAAAAGAAAGACTGGAATATACACCAAAATGTTAATAACAATTTTCTCTGGAAGTTGGGATGACACATGGTTTTCATATTCCTCTTTGTGGTTTTCCATATTTGTAATTGTCTACAATAAATATATTTATAACATAAAATACATCTTTTTTAAGGCTGAATATGCATAGCAATAAAGACTAGAAATATATTTGTCAATGGATGATGTGATTTTTTTAAAAAAAATTACTTCTTTTATATGTTTCCAAATATTCTGATTCTGTAACAATGCATCACTATTATATACAGAAAATGGGAGTGTTATTTAAAAATAAAAGCACCCCCCTCCCAAATACAGATAAATTTCTGGTCTGGTTTCAGTGTTTCCCTGACTTGGGTGTGGGTTTCAGCTGATCCAGGCTCACTCAGTTGGGAAATCTATTTCTCAGTTTGGGAAATCTGAAGAGTCATGAAGAAGCTTGCGTGAAAGTCGATGTCTAAGCATGAGGCATCTTGGAACTGCTCAGTCCGTGGACCTACAGCTGAGGCTTGACTCAACTATAGAATACTGACAAGTGGTGCCTGTCATACTAATGTATAGTAGTAGTGAATAATTAATAAACACTTCTATGTGCCAGGCACTGTGCTAAACACCTTATATGCAGTTGATCCTCATAGCAGCTATAGGAGGTAGTAGCTACGATGATCCCTTTTTATAGGTGAGGAATCTGAGACTCAAAGTCTGGCACCTGTCCAATTTCCCACAGATTGGTGGAGCAATCTTGTCCCAGAGTCTACATCTCACGCTGCAGGAGATCTTGTTGAGGCTGTCAGGTCCCTCTTCATTGGGGCAAGTCTGGACCACTGCTCCTGTCCAGGCTAGAAAGCCTGGAAGAACTAAGAGACAATAGAGATTGAGATGGAAATCTATTTGCATGGATTAAGCCAATACACAGAATGGGATGAGAGAAGTCTGGCTGAAGGTGGGAGATGTGGTGGCTTCATGCCCAGGGACCCTAACCGTGGCTGTCCCACACTCCTGGTTTTACAAGGTCATGACAAAGTCACTCTGTCTCAAGTCTTGAAATTAGTATAAAAATACAGGTGGCATAGCTGAGTGGCTATGCATGTGAGCCATAGCACCAAACTGTCTGGATTCAAATTCTGGCTCCACACTTATCCTGTGAATATTCTTTCATGCTGTTAACTCCTTTGACCCTCAGTTTTCTCATCTGTAAAATGACAGTAATAAGAGTACCTAATTCATGGGGTCATTTTAGGAATTAATGTGAAGTATCATGGAAAGTAAATGTAAAATGCCTGGTGAATAATAAGCTCTTAATAAATCTTAGTTCAAAAAAATTGTTAAAAATTTAAGGTTGGTCAGGCACAGTGGCTCATGCCTGTAATTCTAGCACTCTGGGAGGCTGAGGCAGGAGGATCACTTGAGCTCAGGAGTTTGAGACCAGCCTGAGCAGGAGTGAGACCCCTTTTCTACTAAAAATAGAAAAATTAGCCAGGTGTCATGGTGTGCCTGTAGTTCCAACTGCTCGGGGCTGAGCCTAGGAGTTTGAGGTTGCAGTGAGCTATGATGACACCACTGCACTCTACCCAGCGTGACACCCTACCCAGCAAGACTCTGTCTTCAAAAAAAATAAATAAATAAAAACAAATTAAGGTTAATATCACTAATAGGATTAAAATAAGATATATAATTTCCAAAGTGACTAGAGAAAGAGAAATTAGAAAATTGATAAAAACAAATATGCAAAATAAATGAAAGACATGAAATAGGATAGCAAGAACACCGTGAAACTTACCAATGTTTACAATATATGTGAATGGGTTAAATTCCCTCATGAAAAGTCAAAGACTGACTTTCGCTTTATAAAAGCAAAATCAGCTACAAGTTACTTTGTAAAATGTAAGAAGCTTTGAAAATAAAAGGATGAGGCAAGTGTCAGGCAAATGATAAAAAAATGAAAGCAGATGAGGCTGAGATCAGGGCTGATAGAAGAACTGGGGTAGGTCTGCTTCGGAAGGTTGGCGATTGTCAGTGAATCTAGCTATGAGAAGCCAGGAGAGGAGACCAATGCAGATGCTAGAAGCTTGATAGAGATAATAATCACTCAACAGAAGCCTCACACTGTCCACTGAGACACCCCAAATATTGTCTTCATTTGCCCCATGGCTACCGGGCTCTTCGCCCCTGTCCAGACCTGCTGGACTGGCCCCCGGATGTGATGCTGCCTCGGGCTCCACCATTGTGAACACAGTTTCCATCATCTGGAACAGAGTGAAGACTGACCTTTGACCAAGACATTGCAGCCAGAGAGACCAGCCACAGGTAACCACCAGGACAGGACATGGTGGCTCCCTTAAGATCAGGTATCCCCTACCAACAATTTGGTCCTATATCTGATCTGCCCAAACCTTTGGATCCACCAGTAGTTGGGGGGTGGGAGGACACTGGACTTTTCCTCCCCATGCCTTCACTGACCATCCATGCTTACAAGTCTCTGTCCCCCGGTCAAATCACCACCAAGTTGGTACATTCTTGCCAGACCAGCCCTGGAACATTTATGACCCCTACTTACTGCGCATTATGTCCTATCAGGCATGGAACTAAGTGCTAAACAGACATGACCTCATTTCATATTCACTCCTCACAGCAACTCTCCAAGGACAACACTGTTATTATCCACATTTTATGGAAAAGGAGGAAAAGGGTACAGAACCAGGAAACATTATTCCCAGTTTCTGATGTGTTCTTCTAAAGATGTTTTACGTAAGCCCCAATGTATATTTATCTTGTTAATGTTTACAATTAACTACATACTCTATACCTTGTTTCCTGCCCCTGACCACTTTCTGCTCAACCACATATCTTGTTGTGACCATGCCATGGGGGCCAGAGGCTAGGCTCTGAAATAGTAAAATTGTAGAACTTGTGAGGAAATTCAGTCCAGCAGATAGAAATATGACATCCTGAAAGTAGACATCCGGCGCTGGAAAATCAGGCAGTATCAGGGATCCTGACAGGTGGGTGGAGGCCTGGGCCTGGGAACTGTGGCAATATTTGGAATTCCAAGAGGCTGAGCAGCTCCTGGAGCTGTGTCACCAGGGCACTACAGCTACTGGGCTGGTTCAAAGTCAGGACCTGCGTGTTTGGAGACGACTGGGGAGATGGAAGAAGAATCCAGTCCTGGGCAAGTTACCAAAACAGACACTCAGGAACAGAGAATTCAACAACCACAGAAACAATTCCACAAATATTTATTTAGTGGCTGCTACAGCCCAGGTGCCGAGCTGAATGCTGGTTTACAGCTAAGACAAGACAAGTGTGACCTGTGCCCTTCCACAGCCTCATGGTCAAGTGGGGAGACAGACAGGTAGAGAGGCTGTTGCTATTCAATATGGTTAAGTGCTAAGGTGGGAAGAAGAGAATTCTTTGGGAGAATGGGGGTGGAAGAGGGAAGAACAATTAATCCAAATATATTTATAAGAGTAGGCTAACTGCCATAACAAACAACCCCCAACTTTCAGTGACTCAATACAATAAAGTGTATTTTTCACTCATGTTACAATCTAATGCTTGTTGAGGAGAGGGTAGGTGGGACTCTGCTCCATAAAGTCATTCAGGGACTCAGGCTCCTTCTACCTATTGGCTACACTGCTCTCCCCCAAGGGTGTCAGTTCCCCCCTGGGATCCTCTGCACTCACCTGGCAGAGGGAAAGGGAGACTACAGAAGGCAAAGTAAGAGGTTTGCACCGGTCAGGCCCTTGCTTCATCATTCTGCCCACTTTCCATTGGCCAGAACTCAGTCACATGGCCTCACTTGTCTGCTCAGGAGCCTGGGAAATGTAGTCCAGCTGTGAGCCCAAGAAGGAAAAGAACTGGGGTTTGGCGAACACATAACAGTTTGTGTTGCACCAGACTTGGAAAGTTGGGGAAACTTCCTGGAGGATTGGCTTGTAAGCTGATACTTGGACGATACATAAGAGTTATGGAGATAAAGGGATGGCAGGAAAGGAAGGGAAGTGTTGCAGACAAACAGATCAATGTAAGCAAAAATGCAAAGCATTAAAATCATGGGATGTTCAGGAGAATAAAGAAGTTCTCAAATCAGTAGCATTTCTATATATTAATAACAGTGAAGCTGAGAGTCAAATAAAGGAATTGATATCATTCACAAAAGCTACAAATAAAATAAAATACCTGGGAATATACTTAACTAAGGAGGTGAAAGATCTCTACAAGGAAAACTACAAAACACTGATGAAAGAAATTGCAGGTGACACAAACAAATGGAAAACTATCCCCTGTTCATGGATTGGTAGAATCAATATCCTTAAAATGTCCATACTGCCCAAAGTGATTTACAGACTTAATATAATCCCCATCAAAATACCAATGTGATATTTCACAGATCTAGAAAAAGTAATCCTAAGCTTCATTTGGAACAAAAAAGAGCCTGAATAGCCAAAGCAATCTTAAAGAAAAAGAACAAATATGTAGGCATCACATTACCTGACTATTATACTACAAGGCTATAGTAACAAAATGCTCAGTACTGGTATAAAAGTAGAGATGTAGACCAATGGAACAGAATAGAGATAAAACCATCTACCAGAAATAAGGCCATCTACCTACAGCTAACTGATCTTTGACAAAGCAGACAATAATATACATTGGGAAAGGAAAGCTCTATTCAATAAATAGTGCTGGGAAAATTAGATAGCCACATGCAGAAGAATGAAATAGGACCCTTATTTCTTGCCATATACAAAAATTAATTGAAGATATATAAAAGACTTAAATGTAAGACACGAAAGTATAAAAATTCTAGAAGAAAACGTAAGAAAAACTTTTCTAGACATCAGCCTAGGTGAAGAATTTACAACTAGGACCCCAAAGGTAAATACAACAACAACAAAAATAAATAAATGGGACTTAATTAAACTAGAAAGTTTCGGGACAGCAAAGGAAACAATCAACAAATGAATAGACAACATACAAAATGGGACAAAATATTTGTAAACTATACATTTGACAAAGGACAATATCCAGAATCTACAAAGAATTCAAACAAATCAGCAAAAAAAGAAAGAAAGAAAGAAAGACCATCAAAAAGTGGGCAAAAGACATGAACAGAAGCTTTTTGAAAGAAGACAGACAAATGGCCAACAAACATGAAAAAATGCTCAACATCATTAATCATTAGGGAAATTCAAGTTAAAAATGAGATACCACCATACCTTTGCCAGAACAGCCAGTATTAAAAAGTCAAAAACCAATAGATACTGGTATGGATTCAGAGAGAAAGGAACGCTTATCCACTGTCCATGGGACTGCAAATTAGTCCAATCTCTATGGAAAACAAAATGGCGATTCCTCAAAGAAATAAATGTAGACCTATTTGATCCATCAATCCCACTAATGGGTATCCACCCAAAGGAAGTGAAGTCATTTTATCAAAAGAACACCTGCACTCGAATGTTTATTTCAGCACAATTCACAATCATGCAAAGATGAAGAATCAACCTAAGTGTCCATCAATTCATGAGAGGATTAAAAAAATGTGGTGTATACGTCATGGAGTACTACTGAGCCATAAAAAGAAATGAAATAATGTCTTTTGCAATGACTTGGATGGAACTGGAGATCAATATCCTAAGTGAAGTATCTCAGAAATGGAAAACCAAACACTGTATGTTCTCACTAATAAGTAGGAGCTAAACAATGGGTACACATGGGCACAAAGCTACACAACGGACATGAGAAACCAAGAAAGGGGGAGGGTAGGAAAGGAGTGTGGGATAAAATCTTACCCATTGGGTACAGTGAACACTATTCTGGTGATGGGCATACCAAAAGCCCAGACTTAAGCATTATACAAAGTATCCATGCAACAAAAACATTTGTATCCCCTTAATTAATATTTTAAAAATTAAAAAATTTTTAAAAAAGAAGTTAGGCTTCTCTAGAGGGCAAACCATGGTGGTGGAGCAACTGCAGGGGCTGGATCAGGCAGAGTATATATTTTTTTCAATGTCGGCATTTCTTTTTTTCTTTTTTTTTAAATTTATTTATTTTTATTTTAGCATATTATGGGGGTATAAGTGTTAAGGTTACATATATTGCCCATGTTCCTCTCCCCCCTTGAGTAAGAGCTTCAAGTGTGTCTATTCCCCACAGACAGAATATTAAAAGCTGGGTGAAGTAACATACCCCAAGAGTAATTAAAGCCATGGAAGGTTTTGAAATTCAGGATCAAATTTGTATTCTAGAAAAATTTCCCTGGCTTGTGTGTAGAGAGTAGATTGGAAGGGAACCAGAGAAGAGGCCGGAAGACTAGTTGTGAAGGTGAAAAAAGATGACAGTCTGCACTACGGGAGTGGCTGTAGAGAAAAGGAGAGAGTTCTAGACTCAAGAAATGAGATTTATAGGATTTGTGATGGATTAGACGTGCAACTGAGCAAAAGAGATGACTCAAGGATGAGGACTGGGTTTCTGATTCCATTTGCCAAGGAGGATGGCACGCCGGCTGCTCGGTGCTAGGGTGAGTTTCACTTTGGACTTGCAGAGTTTATGATGCCTAGTGGTACACTTACAGAGAGATGCTCTGTAGTCAATTAGATATGGGAAAACAAGAAAAAGATTTAGGCTGAGGATACAGTCATGAGCAGGCATCCTCAAACTACAGCCTGTGGGCCACATGCCAGCCACCTCGCATATGTATCTGGCCCTCCAGGTGCTTTTGCCACCGCTGCCTGTCCTGCTTAGCAGCCGACTCGTCCCGGGCCCACAGTGTGCACTCTCCAACCGTCTGAGAGACAGTGTACTGGCCCCCTGTTTAAAAAGTTTGAGGACCCCTGGTCATGAGAGTCAATGAGCTCACTCCAGGAGAGGAGAAAGGAGAGAAGAGAGTGTGGCCTGGAATGAAACTCTGTGGAACATCAATGTTTAAGAGGTGAGCAGAGAAAGTGGAGCTCACACGGGCATCTGCTGGGAAACAGCCCAGTACGTAGGGACTGAAGAGAAAGAGACCCTGGCATCACTAGAAGCAAGGGAAAAGACAATTTCACAAAGGCATGGGCAGTCAACAGCCTAAAACTCACAGAGAGGCAAAGTCAATTCAGCACTGAAAACCATCCATCCATTTTGGCATCAAAGAAGTTGGTGATACTGGCAAGAGCCAGACGGCACAGGATTGACCAGAGGGGGCAGGGGAGGCAGAGGCACAAGAGTAGGGAGCTCAATCAGAGACTTTGGCTGTGAAGAAATGAAGGAATTTGGGATGGTATGGAGGGGGACTTGGTGTGTCAGTGGAAAGTGTTCTTCCTTTTAAGATAGAAGATGCCTTTCTTGGCATCTTGGCACTTCGTAAGCCCTTAGGAACTTAGACGCCATCCTAGAGAAAAGATCCTAAGAATTTGGAAGAACCCCCCCCCCCCATTCATTAGTTTAACGAATACTGATTAAGCACTTACTATGCGATGGGCAAGCACCTGCTGTGGTTGAAGCGGGTGGGAATACAACAGGGCCCGAACATCCCTCGCCCCTGCCCCTGTGGAGCCTGCATTCCCGCAAAATAATAAAACGATAAGCATGTGCCATGGTGATGACTGTTGTCATGGAGAAAACTGAACCAGAGAACGAGGATTGAGCAGGCTGGCAGGGGGAACATTTTATAAGGAGTGTCAGGGAAGCCCTCCCTGGGGGGACATGTGGATAAAGACCTGAAGGGAATGAGGGGGAAACCACTGAGCTGTATCTGGGGGATGAACATTCCAGAAAGAGCATGAGTACAAAGGGCCTGAGGTAGGAGAGAAATGGTCACCTGTACTGAGAACAAGAATGCCAGCCCTAGTGGCCTGGAGTGAAGACGGAGTGAAGAGCACAGATAAAGTTGGAGAAGTTTCCAGAGGCCAGATGTCGGCCATGTAGGACACTGTCAGGACCTCAGCTTTGACTGTGAGTGAGAGGAAGCGGGGAGCCCTGGAGAGCTTTGAGCAGAGAAGGGACATGGCATGACTTGGGTTTAAATAGAATCGCTCTGCATTCTGTGTGGGGAAAAGATTGGATCCGGAGGGATGGGGAGGACAGAAGGACGGAAGTAAGAAAATGCAATCACACAGTGACAGGTGATGGTGGGAGGGGACCAGATGCTAGCAGTGGAGATGGTGAGAGTGGATTCATTCTAGAAAGATCTATTTATTTATTTTTAGAGACAGGGTCTTGCTCTGTCACCCAGGCTAGAGTACAGTGGCATTATCATAGCTCACTGCAACCTCCAACTCCTGGACTTAAGTGATCCTCCTGCCTCAGCCTCCCGAGTAGCTGGGACTGCAGGCAAGCACCACCACCCCTGGCTAATTTTTCTTATATTTTTGTACAGATGGGATCTCACTACATTGCCCAGGCTGGAGTGTAGTGGTGTGATTAGAGCTCACTGTAACCTTTAACTCCTGGCCTTAAGTGATCCTCCCATCTCAAGCTCCCAAATAGCTGGGATCACAGGTGTGAGCCCTTGTGCCTGACCATTCTAGAAATATTTTGAAGGTAGAGCCAGCTGGGTTAGCAGACTGATGGGCTGTAGGATGCAAGAAAGAGACATCAAGCAGGTCTCCAGAATATTATTCAACTATAAAATGGAATGAGGTACAGATACATGCTATGACATGCTTGAACCTCAAAAACATGTTGCTAAGTGGAAGAAGTCAGCCACAAAAGGCCACATATTGTATGATTACATTCTTATGAAATATCCAGAAATATCCAGAATAGGTAAATCCATTCAGACATAATGCAGACTGGAGGTTGCCAGAGGGTGCAGGGAGGGGATTCTCTTATGGGATGATGAAAATGTTTTGGAGTTAGATAGAGGTAATGGTTGTACAACATTATGAGTGCACTAAATGCCACCGAAGTGTTCACTTCAAAGTGGCTCATTTTATGTTCTGTGAATTTCACCTCAATTTTTAAAAAAATGGTAAAAACAAACAAACAAACAAAACCTTCCAATGTCTTTGCTCTGAAAACTTGAAAAATGGAGTTGCCATTTACTGAGATGAAGAAACCTATGGGAGGAGCAGGCTGGGGAAGAAATTTCCGGCATTCAGTTCCAGACAATTCTTAATTTGGAGGCTGTCTACTGAACATCCAAGTGAGAGCGTTAAATACACGCATAGATGTATTTGGATGTCAGGAAAAACTGCTGGCGGTACTGGGAAGTCTTGAGCAGATAGCTTATCTTTAGACTTGGAAATTGGCTGGTATTTAAGTTTCTGCTTCCTGTAAGAGCAGGACAGAAATAGAAATGACGATGTTATAGAAAAGTAAACACTTTTATGTGTCGCTCGCCCAAGTTTACGGACTGAGATTCAGACCTTCTTACATTAGAATGGGCTGCAGCTCTTTAAACCCATCCAGGCATGACTGATCTGGAGGCAGGCAGGGCTGGACTTGCTGAAAGGGTGGAGAGAGGCTGCAGGGCTTTGGGCTTTCTCCAATGCTTAGAGTCCCTGGAAAACAATAAAGAGTTATCTGTCATGCCTATTAGCATTGTTTTGGTCCTGCTGAGACTTGTTGGTTGAAAACCCAGAAGGAACCCATCTGGTTTGTTAGCACCACCAAAACCTTGCCAAACTCAAGGATGTAGTATTTAGAGCAACAAGCTTCCATTGTTAGTTGTCACGGGCAGTTAACAACCGTCACCAATAAATGGTAGTAACAACTGATTTTTAAGCCCTTCCCCTGTACCCAGCACTCTGCTAAGAGCTTTGTATTCATCATTTCATTCTGCCCTTACATGAAGCCTGTGAGGTAGATATTATTACTATGATGAGTCCCAGTTTTCCATGTATAAACAAGCACAGAGAGGTTAAGTGATTTGCCTAAGGTCACACAGCAAATAAATGAAGACGCAGGAGGCAAACTCCAATAGGTCCAAATCGAAAGCCCCGTGTTTTGGAGGAATAAAAACAGAAAACGGGGCCAGGCGCAGTGGCTCATGTCTGTAATCCTAGCACTCTGGGAGTCTGAGGCAGGAGGATTGCTTGAGCTCCGGAGTTTGAGAGTAGCTTGAGCAAGAACAAGACCCCATAGCTAATAAAAATAGAAAAATTAGCCAGATGTCATGGTGCCTGCCTATAGTCACAGGCAGAGGCAGGAGGATCACTTGAGCCCAGAAGTTTGAGGCTGCAGTGAGCTGTGATGTTGCCACTGCACTCTACCCAGGGTGATGGAGTGAGACTCTGTTTTGAAAAAAAAAAAACCAAAAAACCCAAGAAATGTCCAAAGCTTCCTCTTTCACCACTATACACTCAATGGCTAGAGAAGGTGTGGCTGAGTCCCCCACGAGACCATGAGCCTCCTTACCAGCCCTTCACAAAGGAATTGGCACATAAATGGTGCCCAGAGCTTCCTGGATGAATGAATGAATGAATGAATGAATGAATGAACAAGCACACAAAAGAATGATTGGCATGTACCACATTGCATTTTGCTTAGTAATTAATGAGCCTGTTTCTGCAGCTTGGCTGTGAGCTACGTGAAGGGAGAGACCCTTTCTTATGTCCTGTAACAGTGAAGTCCAACATACCAGGGAGGTTTAGAGTGGACGATAAAATGCAGGGATCCAGGGGTCAGACTGCTCAGGTTCACATTGCGCCTCCCCTTCTGTGCTAGCTGTGAGACCTTGAGCAAATCATACAACCTCTCCATGCTTTGATTCTCTCATCTG
The DNA here is from genome assembly GCA_008750895.1 of Mirza zaza. Taxonomy (NCBI): domain Eukaryota; kingdom Metazoa; phylum Chordata; class Mammalia; order Primates; family Cheirogaleidae; genus Mirza; species Mirza zaza. The sequence continues at coordinate 27,756 of VSMD01051344.1, forward strand.
GAAAATGGGGAGAATAGCGATACGTACTTCTTAAAGATATTTATCCAGATTAAGTAATTTAAGACCTTGGTACATAGTAGGCGCTCAATAAACATTATCCGTGTGTCTATGGAGACACAGAGAAAGAAATCCCTGGCTGTTCCCTGGACGGGGTCAGGTACAGTTTATACCCTGTAGCCTAGAGTAAAAATAGAGAAGGTTTTTGAACATTTATTAGGTGCCAGGAACTGATCTAAGCACCTAATATGCATCATTGCATTTAATCCTTCCAACAATAACATGAGATGGATACATTCCTATTTTCCTGATAGGAAGACTGAGGCTAAGAGAGATTAAGTAATTTGCCAAGAGCCACAAAGCAAGTAAGTGCAGATAGAGAAAAGGAATCAGTACAGATGCTCCTCCTTGACCTCCAATGGGGTTATGTCCTGGTAAACCCATCATAAGCTGAAAATATACTAAGTTGAAATGCATTTAATACACTTAACCTGCCGAACATCATAGCTCAGCCTAGCCTACCTTAAATGTGCTCAGAACCCTGACCTTAGCCTACAGTGGGTAAAATCATCTAACACAAAGCCTATTTTTATAAGAAAGTGTTGAGTATTTCTTGCCATTTATTAACAGTTGTACTGAAAGTGAAAAATAGAATGGTTGTATGGGTGCTCCAAGTGTGGTTTCTACTGAATAAATTATCACTTTTGCACCACCGTAAAGTCAAAAATCTTGAGTCAAACCATTGTAAGTTGGGGACCATCTGAATATGTTGCATGAGGTCAGAAGCCATGTCAATTCTATCAGAAAAACGAAACCATTCCAGGCAATTCTAACAGAGGGAATTGGGTACAAGAAATTGATTATGCAAATGATTCAACAGCTAAGAAGTCGAACAGGAGGTGGTGAAGCATCCCTGGGCTTGGCAACAGCAGGAAGCTGCCCTCACAGCTAGGGCTGGAGGGACACAGGGAGGAGGTAGCGATACTGAGCCAGGGGCTGGGGCCACCCAGGAGGAGCTACAACCACAGCAGGGACTAACCTAGTGAGAACCTAACTACAGAGGAGGCACCACCTCTGTTGAAAATTGCTCAATGAAGTTGGGTCACGGGGGACTGCCCTGGCTCCTCCCTTTGTCCCACCATCCAATCTGCTGCCAGTGCCTCTTTTTGCCTCAATGTAGCTAGAAGCCAATTGGCCAGTGGGCAGTAGAGCCTGGGAAATGTAGTCTGCAGAGAAATGGCAGGGAATGGATCTAAGATGGAACAGGTCAATGACCCACATGTTGGTCTCGTTTGAACCCCAGCACCTCACGTGGTGTGTGGCACATAGAAGGCACCTCCTAAATAGAAAGGTAGGGCGGGCAGATACCCAAGTCTGTGTTCTTAAGCCAGAGAGAGCCTACAGCAGCCAGGAAGATTGTACAAAGACATGAGGTGAACCGGTTATAGGGAGTGGTGACAACCGTGTCAAACTGAAGAGCACACCCCTTGTCTAAATGGTGCAGCCCTACTAAGCCACAGCCTATTTCTGCCAAGCAGGAATATGGGTTCAGTGTTGCCAGGTCTGCTGACTTAACAGGAGAAATGGAAACTTCTGATGTTTAAGTTAAATCTACCATTTTTTTTTAAATGTTGGCAAAGAAATCAAATCCAGATGAGCCTGGGACATCTTGTTGGGCCAGAAAAGCAGAGAAGCTTATCAAAGACTACTTGCGGTCACTGTCACATCGAGAGGACATGGACGGCCAGGCACAGTGGCTCATGCCTACAATTTCAGCACTTTGGGAGGCCAAGATGAGAGGATCGCTTGAGGCCAGGAGTTCAAGATCAGCCTAGGCAACATAGCGAGACCCAGTCTCTACAAAAGAATTTAAAAATTAGCCAGGCACGTTGGTTCGAGCCTGTAGTCTTGGCTACTTGGGAGGCTGAAGCAGGAGGATTGCTTGAGGCCAGGAGTTCGAGGCTGCAGTGAGCTGTGATTGTGCCATTGCACTCCAGCCTGGGCAACAGAGCAAGATCCCATCTCTAAAAAAAGAGAGAGAGAGAGAGAAAATAGGGGACATGGAAGCAGCCTGGCAGGTCTCCCACATACTCAAGTTGGGCCATTTTTGAGTATCGAAAAGAAGGAATGAATGAATGATCCTGGAACAGAAACAGAACATTCATAGAGAAACTGGTAAAATTTAAATAAAGTCTGGAGTTTGGTTAATAGTAATGTATCAATGTTGGCCTTCTCAGGTTTATCAAAGGTACCATGGTGATGTAAGAAGTTAACACTGGGACAACTGGATAAAGGCATCCAGGAACTCTCTGCACCATCTTTGCAAATCTTTTTTGTAAATCTAAAATTATTCCAAAATAAAAGGTTTATTTAAAAAAATAATAAATGCCATCAAATGAAACACCTTAAATCTATTTTTTAAAGATCAACGAGTTCATGATGATATTTTTTAAAAAGGAAGAGAAAACAACAAAAAAAAGAAAGAACACATTTGTTACCATTGAAGGAAGCTATTGCATCAAATACTCTAAAAATAATAGTAATAATTTATTACCTAGTCTGCATAAAAGAGAAATAATTTATTCTGCCTGAGTCAATGAGGGAAAGAAGTTCTTCTTTACCAAGGAATGCCAACTCATAAATATTGAGGAATGAGAGCATTAAAATTCTGCAACCCTGAAAAAAATAGTTGACTCAGGCAATGATCATCATGGGATGCTGAAACCACAAGATAAAAGGTTCCAGGGAGGCCGGATATTCATAAGAGGCCAAGGCATCAGCCCAGAGAGAACTTACTGGTTTTAAGAGAAGAAACAATTTTACAATGGAGGGATCATGATATCACCACCTGAACTCATGGATCAATCTTAGCTTCACTAGTGTGACAACCTGTGGTTCGGCGCTTTCTGGTGTGGTGCAATAGTATGCTTACGACACCACCTGGGAAGAATTCTGGCCAGTAACATTTAGCCCAAATCTGATCAAACCATAGATCTGGCTTCTCGTTTACAGGAAATACAGGAGGTAGAAGGAAACACTAGAAGAAAGCAATCAGACAAAGCCAAGAAAGTAGGTCACTCTGCCATCTAGACAATGGTCCTAGTTGCTTCAACAAATCAATGACTTGGAGAAAAGGGAGGAGGAGTGAGAGGGGAGGCTGCTCTGGACTTTAAAAGACTTAAGAAGATAGGATGGAACGCAGTTTGTGACACTTGATTGGGTCCTGGTTTGAACCCATTGTAAAAGACATGTCGGGGGCAATTGGAGAAATGGGAATATGGAGGAATTAGATATTAATGAAGATTTGGGGTACATTTTGTTAGGTGTTGTATTGTGACTAAGTAAAGAAGTATCTCATTTTTTTAAGGAAGCATACTGAAGTATTTAGGGATGAAATGTCATGTTGACTGTAAATACTTTAAAATACATCAGGAAAAAATTGAAAAATGAAGCCACCATGGCAAAATGTTCATAACTGTTGTATCTAGGTGATGTATACATATATGGGTGTTCGTTATATAATTCTCTCTACTTTTCTGTATGTTTGAAATTATTCATAATAAAGAATAAAAAAGTATAAACTAAACAAACATATTCATCTATTAGACAAATATTTACTGAGTATCTACTACATGCTAGATGCTGATCTAGGCATTGGGGCTTTAGCAATTGCATTTTTTTTTTTTTTTGAGACAAGGTCTCCCTCTGCCACCCAGGCTAGAGTGCAGTGGCATAATAATAGCTCACTGAAACCTCAAACTGCTGAGCTCAAGCAATTCTCCTGACTCAGCTTCCCAAATAGCTAGGACTACAGGTGTGCACCACCACACCCAGATCATTTTTTTTTTAGAGACAGGATCTTGCTATGTTGCCCAGGCTTGTCTCAAACGCCTCTCCTCAAGCGATCCTCCCATCTCAGCCTCCCAAAGTGTTGGGATTACAGGCTTGAGACACTACTTTCTTTTTAAAAAAGACTTTGTCCTCCTGGAATTACATCCAGTTGAAAAAGGAAGACGACCAACAAAGAAGGTAAAGTATAATGTGGTGACAACTGCTATGTAGAAAAATAAGAGCAAGAAAATAAGGACATGAAGAATATCTCTCTGGGGTAGATGTTGCTATTTTACTTGGGATAATCAAGTGAGACCTCTCTGAGAGGGTGACTTTTGCACAGAGACCTAAAATATGATATTGTGATACCTGGTGGAGGAACAGGCCAGAGTTCAAGGCAGAGGGAATAGCAAGTGCAAAGGCCCTGAGGTAGAAGCAACCTTGGCATGTTCAAGAAGCAACAAGGAGGCCTGTGAGGGTTGCAAGCAATGATCAAAGGGGAGAAAATGGTAGGAGGTGAGCTCAGAGAGGTAGGTGGTGAACGGAGATGGAAGGTTGTAGATGATGGGGAAACTTGCGAGCCATTTCAGCTCTTACTCTGAGTGAGGTGGAAAACACCTCGCTAGAGAACGGACATAATCTGATATGGTTGTTTTATTATTATGGAAATGTTTAAATGTACAAAGGTAGAGAGAACTGTGTAAAGAACACCCAAGTGCCATCACACAGCTTCACCATTATCAACTCATGGTCTGTCTTATTTCACCCTGTGTCCCACGCCGCCCTAATGGATTCTGCTGAAGCAAATCCTAAATATCACTTTCTCACTTCAAAATATTTTTGTATATGTCTTTAAAATATAAGGTCGCTTTTAAAAAACCCACAAGCAAACCATGGTCACACCTAAAAAATTAACAACTCCTTAATACCATAAAATACCTACTTAGTGTACAAATGCCTTAATTGTCTTATCAATAATTGTCATAGAGTTTGCACGAATCAGCACCCAAACAAGAGTTGTGAATTGCAATTGCTGAATTAGCTCTTAAGTCTCTTTTACTCTCTAGGATTCTCCTTGATCTCTATTTGTTGTTTCTTTCAGGTTTTTTTCTTCCTTTTCTTTTCTTTTTCTTTTAATTTTATTTATCTTTTTTCTTTTTTTTTTCCAAAAGCACAGGTCAATCCAAGTATTTTTTTTTTTTACTTTTTTGAGACAGGGTCTCGCTCCGTATCCCAGGCTAGAGTGCAGTGGCGTCATCATAGCTCACTGCAACCTCCAACTCCTGGGCTCAGGTGATCCCCCAGCTTGGCCTCCCAAAGTGCTAGGATTACAGGCGTGAGCCACCACACCCAGCCTCATTCAGTTTTCCTGTTGCAGAAACTGGGTCATTTGGGTTTTGCTGGTTACGTCCCATGGTGTCACTTAACATGTTCCCTTTGCCTCTGGATTTCTTGTAAATTGGCAGTTGTATCTAGAGACCTGATCAGATTCAGTTTCACTTTGTTTTTTCTTTTTGCCAAGAATACTTCATAGATGATATTTACTTCCACTAGGAGATGCATAGTGTCTGGTCGTCCCTCATCTCATGATATTAGCAGCCACAAATAATCATTGCCTATATCCATTAAGTCATTAGAAGCTGCAATGTGTTAATATTTTTTTCCTTTTTTATTAGCTGGGATATAGCTATAAAACTTCTCCCACATCAACTATATGATTACCCTGAGATTCCATTGACTCTCTCCCTTCATCTACAAGTTTTCAAAATAATGAATTGATTCCCTAGTATATTAGCTGACTATTGCCACATAACAATAGCCACACTTAGTGGCTTAAAACAATTACACATCTATTATATCACAGTTTCTATGGGGCAAGATCCCAGCAAAGCTTAGCTTTAGTCCTTTGCCTCAGTGTTTGTCATGAGACTGTGGTCAAGTTGTTAGCCAGGAGTTGGATCTCAATTAAAAGGCTCAACCAGCCAGGCACGCCTGTAATCTCAGCACTTTGGGAGGCTGAGGTGGGAGGATTTCTTAATGGCAAGAGTTCGAGACTCTGTCTCTACAAAAAAAAAAAAAAAAATTAAAATTAGCCAGGCATGGTGGTGAGTCCTACCCACTCAGAAGGCAGAGGTAGGATGATAGCTTGAGCCCAGGAGTTTGAGGTTGCAGTAATCTATGAGAGTGCCACTGCACTCCAGCCTGGGTGACAGAGTGAGACCCTGTCTCTAAATATATATATATATATATATAAAGGCTTGACCAGGGAAAGATGGTTGTTGACAAGACTCAGTTTCTCAAGGGTTGTTAGACTAAGGGCCTCAGTTTCTCCCTGATTGTTGCCCAGAAACCACCCTCAGCTGTGAGCTTCCCAACAAGGCAACTCGCTTCATCAAAGCCAGCAAGGGAGAGAGTGTTGGCAAGACAGCAATCTCAGTCTCACGCAGCGTAATTACAGAAAGGCATCCTTCACCTCTGCTGACTTGGATGACTTGAAGCAAGCCCCTAGTCAGCCTAGCCTAAAGGGACTGGACCACACAGGGTGTTAACACCAGCAGGTGGAACTGCTGGAGTCTGCCTGCCACACCTAGCATCCTTGGAAGATGACTGAGGACTGTCATTTTTTTTTGTTTCCTTAATATGACTCGGGTCATAGAAGGATTATTCTGGCCCCTGTGTGGAGACCCTAAGCCCAAGGAGCCAGGGTGAAAGCAAACAGACCTGCTGTAAGAAAGCTACCCCCACGCCTCCACTGTTTGTTGCTTCTATAGTAAACATTTCAGTATGACCAAAACCTCACAAATGAAGTCAAAAGGCAAGAAACAGGCTGGGAAAAAACACAGGCAATGGATTTGACCTCTAGAACATGCGACCAGTAGAAATCTGTGTGTCTCCATTTCCACCCAGATAAAAGGAAGATAATAGTATCTATCTCACTGGGCTAAGGTGAGAATTCAATGAGGTACTCTATATAAAATCTTTAGAACAGTGACCGGCAAGGTAAGTGCTATATAAGTGTAAGCAGTCGCTGCCGCTATTATTGTTGTCAAAATTATTATTAGCAATAGTTATGTGATTAAACTAGTTCTTAAGGCTCCATAATCGTTGACTACTTTAAGACTGCCTGGGCTGTTGTCGGTTGTGTGCCTGCACTGGCTAGAGAGGTTTGATCTTTCAGAAGAACAAGCCAAATGAAGGTCTCCTATTTTCCTTTCCATCATGAACCAGTGATTTCAGGCCATTTAAGTAGCAATTAAATAGCTTCAAAAGTGAATCTGACTCATTAAACACCCAACTGTCTGGGAGGACTTGGTCCTAAATGAAAGCAAGCCCTTCCTATTCTTTTTAAAAGCATAAACGCTGTTCATTAGGGTTTTTTATTTTTTGATTGCATAAGTGATAGCTGAATATACTCCTTAAAAAAAAGCCATATACCTAAAGATAAAATTCTTCTTGATCATACCCCACACCCTTGTTCCCTCCCTTTCTCTCCAGAAGTAACTGCTGTTAACAATTTGACATGCATCTACAAGAACTTTGTGTCTGCATTTATATATCTACCTACATACATGTGTGTCTGTGTGTGTATACGGCTATTACATATTTGGTATGTGGCCTTCTAAAACTCATTCTCTGTATTTATATGAATATACGTAGCCATTAAAATGTATTCTATTGTTTTATAGGTTTTTTTTGTGTAGATACCATAATGTCATATTTCAGGCATTATTCTGCAACTTGTGTTTTTCTCTCACAGCCCACATCCCAGTCCTCAGCAAATCATCTCAGCTCTTCCTGAAAACTATTAACATGTCCAGAATCTGACAACTTCCTTGCTGGTGTATCTCTACTGCTAGAACACAGAACAGGTACTCAGTAAAATTTGTTGAATGAATGAAATGTGTGTTTCATGGATCTTTCTGCTTTGGTCCATTTTAGCCCTATTTGATTCTTTTTCACTGCCTCGGAGTGTTCAGTAGTTTGAAAACAACAGAATATATACTATCATTCATGTCACCCCGGCCTGCTTACGACTTTCTCAGCGTAGTACACTGCTGGAACCCTTTAAAGTCTTTCAACCTGTCTCAAGGTTTCCCGATGCAACTGAAAACCTCCATGGAGAAGTTGCAGGGTTGGTTCCCAGATCATCTTCTTCCCTAGGTCAAGGCCCCAGAAGCTGATTAAATTTTTTGTTTGCGCCAGTAGGAAGAGAAAAATGGAAAGGTCTGTGCTCTGAGTGGCCAGGTGAGTCCTGAGCGCCAGGCTGGCTGTGCCACCCTGTGTGATCTGGGCTCTGTGGTTAGATTTCCGGCAACAGTGTCAAAACTGCCAGGCTTGGCAGGGGCCGGAGGCTGGCCGGGTTGCGGGAAAAGTCACGCAGAGGCGACCCGGGTGTGCTGGCAGCAGAGGACCCCTCCCCCCCTCCCGCACTCAAATGCCCGCGGGGCAGAAACAAGAGGCGCAGGCTGGGTGAGGACCCGGGGCGGGGTTGGGGGGCAGTGAGGACCACGTGGACCGGGAGAACACAGGCCACCCGAGCCACGCAGGAATAGAAGCCCCGTGTTGCCAGATCTCTCCAGACTGCTTATTTTCCAGAGAATCAGGAAACAGACTTTTCTGTGATATTTCCTGATTTTTAAATAGCGCTCCGAAAATTTAAAAAATACCAGGTGATCGCACAAAACAGGCTGGAAAACAGGATCTCGCCCCCATTCCCCACACCCCCCCACTCCTGGGCTACCGGTGTACAACTCTGCGGTTTAGCAAAATGTCTCAGAACATGGACTTTGGTCCTGTTCTTTGGGCTCTGCCGCCGTCTGGGCAAGTTCCTTGACATCTCCAGGCCTGTTTGTCCGTAAAATGGCAACAAAATTTAAAACTACCTCATATGTTTGGGAGGCTGAAGGAGACTTAGCAAAGAGTACTGCAATGGGATAGTAGTAGTAGTAGTATGGGGGGGGGATGGGCGAAGGGCTGGGGAATATTGTGGAAAGAAAGAGGGATAATAAAAAGGACATGCATAGTGACATGCCTGCTGGCGTGTGTGGTCAGAGGCCCGGGAGCTCTGGGGCTTGCCGTGGCCTGGAGAATGAGACTTTGATTAAGAAGTGAGATAAGGCTTCCGCCACCCAGGCCAGAGACCCATCGCCTGGGGCCTCCGGACCTGCAGGTGGCGCTGCGCCTCTGGGCGGCTCCTTACTCTCTATCCCAGGGGGTGGCCCATGACGCTGGCTAGCGCGTCCCTTTCTGAGCTTAGGCAGGGAGTCGCCTGTCCCAGCCTAGTTGTTGGACTTTCCATCTGTGCTTGTTGTAGTTTATATTCTTAGTTTGGGGCCAGACATTCCAGTCTGTCAAGATTCTGTAAATAGATGTATTAGCTGTCCCTCCTGACTTCCTTCTTGTGCAGCGTAGATAAAATTTTCACCAGAATCAGCTAGGAGTCTCTTGGTTGCAAGCAACAGAAAGCCCCAGATGGCTTAGCAAAAAGGAAATCTGTAGCCTCATGCACATGAAATGTACGAGGTGTGGGGGGCTAACTTCCGGTACGGCCTTAGGTGGGTCACATGATGATATCAGGACCTAGTACCTCTTTGTCATTTTTCTGGGTGGGATCTATTCTTATATGGCCTCTTCCCAGCTATAGCTCCCCACCTCAACAATTCCCAAACCAGTGGGACTTCCTGAGAGCTCAAAGAAAAAGTCCTTGTGTAGAGTTTCATTGACCATAGTTGACCTGACTTGGGTCATGTTTCCTCCCAGAAACAAATCTCTGTCCCAAGAGGAATACAATGTGCTGACTGCTAGGCCTGGGCCACATCCACCTTGAATGAAATCAACACCCCCAAGATCAAAATATAGACTAGTAGTGAAAAAGGGGTGGTGACCCCAGAGCTAAATTAGGTACAGTTATCTGAAGTAGAACGAATGGATGCTTGGTGTCCCCCAACTCCTGAAAAAAAAAAAAAAAGAACATTCACCTTCTATGCAAAGTATTATTTAAATGACTGTTATAAAGGGCAATATGGCTTCATCTTCTAACACTCCACTGATCACCAGAGCAGATTAAGCTGATCTTCGATCTCCATTCATATCTCATACTCTCCTGGAATTACACTAACTTGATTAAAGAAAGCAGAAGAACGATTTTTCACAATAGTATAAAAATATTCAGTAGAACATTTTGAGGGCACATAGAGACCTTTCAAACAAGTCATAAATCCATTCAGACCTGAATTCATCTGACTCCACCACATCCAACATAGCTTCATCTAGAAAAAGGTTTGTTTATTTTTTTTTTAATTTGGCCAAGTGATCGATCCATAGTTCTAAACAACCTGCTAAAGTCCGTGTGACACTCTCTCTGATGCCTTCTGACTAGAGTCCCTCACAAAAAAGCTGGTTTGCTCTTCAGGAAGCCAAGCCAACCACGAAACACAACCCTTTTGGTTCATAATGCCTTAAAATTTGTTAGCCTAGTATCAGCCAGTTTGGAGTTCCTAGACACCCCAAAACTCCAACTCCTGTACATTAGAAATCACAACACAAAAGGAGGATGTCAGTTGCACAAAGCGGGTCACAACAACACAATCCTACAGAGGACTCACTCTGAACATGTCCAACTACAGGGCCTGGCCGGGAAAACACCGTGTGACCCAAAAGGAAAAGCCTCAAAAATAACACGTATGGGGGTGAACCATATGAAACTGCTATTTCTGTAGGCCGATAATATGCAAATATCAACAATTGTATATGGTCACAAGTGACTATGTTAGGGCAGCAGCAGTTTTCAAAGTGTGGTCCACAGACTCCTGGGAGGTCCCAAATAACCTTTCAAGAGGAACACGAAGTAAAAATAATTTTTGTAATAATACTAAAATGTTAATTTGTCCTTTTCATCATGCTGACGTTTACACTGCAAGTGCAAAAGCAATGGGGGATCAAATTATACTAAGCTGGATTTCATTCCTTTATTTCAACTAAAACAACATATTGCAACACATTTGAATGCAGGAGCAGATAGGAGGATCCACGTATCTTTCATTAAGCCGGGGCATTAAAGAGATTTGCAAAAGTGCTAAACAGTGCCCTTCTTCCCACGGATACTTTTGGGAAACGTTTTTCATAAAAACATTTTATTTATGCCAACATGTCATGGGTTTATTATTGTTACAAATGTAATGAATTAAGAAATATTTTTCAAGTGTAAGTTTAAATTTCTCCTATGGAAAGTAGCAATAGCTATAATCCACATAAACAAAAACTCTCTGGGGTCTTCAATCATTTTTAAACGTGCAAAAGATTCCTGAGACTAAAAACTCTGAGATCTCCTGTACGAGGACGATCTATGGAGAAACATACATGAAACGAAGTGTTAAGGATATTGGCAAGAAAGCGGCTGAAACGGTGATCAGCAGAACCTTGACCCGAGGAGCAGAGAAGGTTGGCGTGGAAGGAAAGGAAGGACGGGAAGATTAGAGAAAGGGGGTGGGGGAGGGGAGGGCAGGGCCCGAGTTTCCTGTGGTCACTTGGGTGGAGCCAGAGGCCACACCTGGAGGTGGGCTGTTTGAATTTCTAACGGGAAGGTCGGACCTATAGGGATTGACAGCGATCTGGGAGTGACCTTAGAGGGGGGTGGCTGGGACCGTGGGAAGGAGAAGGTCACTCCGAAAGAAATCGGGGAGGGGGGGGAAATATTCATAATTCAGAGGTCGGGGTGCGGCGCAAGAACACTCCTGGGGAAGTCACCTGCATAGCCGTCCCCCTCTAAAATTCCCAAGGACGCGGTGCTCGCGGGGGTGCGGACGCGATGCGGGCGCGGTTACCCAGGTGTGTGCGATGTGTCTCGCGGCGGAGCGGGACGGGTACGCGCGCTGGGTAGGACGGAATGCTCGCCTACGTGGCACCCACGCCTGGCGGGGGACGCGGGGGACAGCGTGCCCGTGCGGGACGCGCGGACGAGGGGTCTGCGCGGACCTGCTTGCGGCGCTGTGGGCAGGGCGGGCGTCCCGACGGGCGGAGGGAGAGGCCCGTGCGTGCGCGCGGCGGTGTCCGGGACGCGGCGTCGGGGGACGCGTGGGGGCGCGGCGGGCGGGCGGGCGGGCGCCGGTCGGGAGGTGAGGGCGGCGGCGGGGGGCCCGGCCGGGCGGCGGCCCGGCTGCAAGCTCCGCCCGCGGGCTCTCCCGGGGCTTCCCCGCCCCCGGCCTGCTCCCTCCCCCGCCGTCGGCCGCGCTCGCCGGCTGTCGCGGTGCCGCCGCCACTCGCCGCCGCCTCCCAGCGCGGCCGCCGCCTCCGCCGCAGTCGCCGCCCGCCGCGCGCATCCCAGCCGTCCCCGACCGTCGCCGGAGCAGGTACGACGGCGGCCCCGGCCCGTCTTGCCCCCCGCGCCCCCCGCCCCGGGCGCGCGCTCGGCTGTCCGGCCTCAGTTTCCCACCCGAGGGCGCTTGGGTGCCCGGCCCGGGGGCTGAGCCCGTGGGGGCGCGGGCGGGGCTGTCGGGTGAGAGAAGCCCCCGGCGTGCGGGCGCGGGCTGGGGCTCGGGTCCCGCGAGGGTCGGGGTTGGCGGAGAGGGCTCGCGCCGAGGGGGCGGGCTGAGATGCGGTTTGAGAGGTGACAGCAGCGAAACTTGAGCCCGCGTGCGACCTGCCAGGCGCCCGGTGCAGAACGCTTTACTCCAATGAGTAAGCGATCGGACCCCACCCACGCCGCATGGGGAGGTGGGCTCTCCTGGCGTCCCCATTTCACAGAGGAGAAAACTGAGGGTGAGAGAGAGGACGAAGCTTCCCTAGGTCCCAGTGACAAGATGCTGAGTTCAGATTTGAACCCAGGGAGTCTGACCCCGAGCCTGCCTCTGTCAGCCCGCCTCCTAGTTTATGCTCCAGGTGTCCCCTTTGGGGCGGTGCTGGGAGGAGGCCGGCCTCGAACCCCTGCAGTCTGTCCGCCTGAGGACTCTGCAGCGCTGAGTTTCTGTCTGGAGAATGTCTTGTCCCTTAGGTGTGCTGGGGGGGAGTAGGGGACACCAAGGTGTGGGGTACAGAGTGAAGTCCTTCCCCCTCTAGCGTGGACAGAGAAACTGAGGCTGAGTTTAGGGAGGAAGCGGCTGAGGTTGTCCCATCCACAAGAGGCACAGCAGCTCCCCACCCCTCCTCCACGGAACAACCAAGGCTGGCAATTGTCCCTGGTGACCCCGCCCTCAGGGAGTCCCTGGAGGACCTGTCTGAACATTCCCAGAGGCCTGTGTATCCCTGTGGCCATGACACCCGTGAGCGACCCAACCTGCCTACCCACCCAACTGTGTAACTCCCGGAGCAGTATACAGATCCACTCTCCCTCCTCTACTGCCTTCCAACCCCTGCCCCCAGCTCCCGAAAGGTAATTGGGGGTGTTCCTTCTAGTCCTTTCCCTACACCTATACAGTCATATACACGTAGCCATAGAAAATATGTAAAATATTTAGCAATGTTGTGGGCAGATAGTGGATAGAAATGCTGTGATCCATTCATATCATTCTGCATCTTGCTATATATCAAGTTATCATTTCTTTGAGAGTTATTCATGTTGCTGCATATAAATCCAGCTTATTTATTTAAACCGTGGCATAGTTGTCCACCCTGGGTATGCCTACTGATGAGCATCGAGGTGACAAAAATGTTTGGACTGGTTTTTATTCTAGCCTCTTCTACAAACTGATATCTCTGGGTTAAGTTCAATTTCCTGTTCTTTGTCCTAACACACACACACACACACACACACACACACACACACACACACACACACACCTCTATTCTGTCTGTCTGTGCCCAAGGACAAACACCATGCTTCCTCCAGCTGCAGTCTCCACTGAGCCCTGTGGGCTCTGCCTGTCCTGTGTGCAGAGGTCCCATGGTGGGCCAGCTCCAGGGCTTCTCTCTAGATGCCCCCAAGGCCACCCCTGTCCCCCAATAGGAGGTGGAAGGATTTAGGAACCAAAGGCTGACAGAGTGGAGTGACCAGGGTCCTATTTGTGTACCACAAACTTTCCGGGCCTGGGTTGCAGCATAAGGAGAATGTTTTTGCCCTGGAACTCACGTCAGAACCATGACAAGTTTGGTGGAACACCCTGATGACAGTTAGGGGGATGAAACGCCAGAATCAGAGATGCTTGCATTACAATCGCAACTTCAGCACTGCCTAGCTCGAGAAGTTCCCTTCCCTTCTCTGAGACACAGTTTTCTCATCCGTAAAAGAGACGTGATCATAATGGCAACATCTCCAAACTGTTGAGTGATGCAAACACATGGGGTGATGCAAACAAAACACTTAGAGCATCGTCAGCATCAGTAAGCAGAAAGTCTTGTCCTGGACAGGGGAGACCCACAGATGGCCCTGGGGTGGGGATGATGCGGAGAGCCACCATTTGGGACTTCATTCAAGTCCCGAATGCAAGCCAGAAAGTCCTAAGCACCAAGTGGGAGCTAAAATGAGATTTCTGCATGTTGAGAGCCAAGCCCAGCTCACTGCGGAGTCTAAAAGTGTCACAGAAGGCTGGGCTCGGTGGCTCACGCCTGTAATCCTAGCACTCTGGGAGACCAAGGTGGACAGATTGCAGGAGGTCAGGAGTTTGAAACCAGCCTCAGCAAGAGCGAGACCCTGTCTCTACTATAAATAGAAAGAAATTAATTGGCCAACTAATATATATATATATATATATATATATATAAAAATGAGCCGGGCATGGTGGCGCATGCCTGTAGTCCCAGCTACTTGGGAGGCTGAGGCAGAAGGATCTCTTGAGCCCAGGAGTTTGAGGTTGCTGTGAGCTAGGCTGACCCCACGGCACTCACTCTAGCCTGGGCAACAAAGCGAGACTCTGTCTCAAAAAAAAAAAAATAAAGTAAAATAAAACAAAATAAAAGTGTCACAACTTACAAAGGGCTTGCCATGTACCTGGTCGTGAGCTGGGACACACAAATGAAGTGAGCTGAGGTGCCCGCCTTTGGAATACAAGAGACAGCAGAAGGCACGAAGAGGGCCTGCAGGTAGCTTTTGTGAAGCCCGTGCTCCTTTTTAACATTTTAGATTATTCTCAAGATTTTAAAAAGTGGGAGATGTCATGTAAAACTTCATATTTCTGGATCCTCTTGAGAAATCAGAAAAGTTGGCGACCGGAGGCCCAATATTCAGCTGCCCTTTGGATGTGGCAGGCACCCCGCATGCGTGCCACCACCGTCCCCACCTGGCTGAGCCCTCAGTCACTAAGAGCGGCATAGGGTAAAAGTTAACAGCACAGACCCCACCGCCGGTCTCTGCCTCCTAGCGGAGCCACCAATTCATTGAATGGTTTCAGGCAAAATGTTGAGCAGTTTTGTGACTCCATTTCCTTATGTGTAAAATGGGGATGTGTAACACCCTCAAAGGGTTATTTTTAGGCATTAGATGAGGCAACGCACATCAACCCCTCAGAACAGTGCCTGGGTCACGGTAAACACTAGCTGAAGATTGGTGATGGCGTCGCTGATTATGGTGGTACTAACTGCCCGCTTGATCCCTGTAATGGTGCATTTGTGCTCCAAATCGTGCTCTGTATAAAATGCTGTGGAAGCATGGTGGGGGGGGGGGAACGTAACACTTTGAACCCCTTCTCCAACTAAGATGCTGCAATCCTAGATACTTTTTCTGCCTAAGGACAGGAAGGGAACAACATTTCAAGGAAAGATACAAAGAGGGGGGGCCTTCTAAGATGGGTTTTAAAGGATGCATAGGAGTTCTTCTGGAGCAGTGGGTGAGAAAGGCATTTCCACACAGAGGAAACGACCTTTACAAAAGCCTGGAGGTGTGACCGAGCAAAGTATGTCTAGGAAGTGATGTAGTGTGATGTCACTTTGCAATAAGGCGAGTAGGAAGAACAGCAGGAAGATGAGTCTGGGGTGACAGAAAAGGAACGTGAGGCCATGATGGGGCTCAAAGCAGAAATAAGGGTGAGCATTCCTGAGTGACTACCGTGTTCAGGTGCTCTTATAATCACCACCCCTGCAATTGCCCGGCAATCAGGTTTTCTGATCTCCATTTCATCGGTGAGGGAGACAGAGGCGTAGGAAAGGCAAGCCGCGTGTCCCAGATCTCACAGTGGGTCAGTGGTGGAGCTGGGGCCAGACGCCAGGTCTGTCTGGTCTAAAGCCCGTGCGCCCTCTCTGAGCCTTGGTTTTCTCATTGTAAAGTGGAAATAGTACTAATGAAACCTACTGCCCAGGTGTGTTGGGTTAGATGAGAGAGTGAATGCACAGGACCGGCACATAGCAACTGCTGTTGTTGTTTGGACTGGATTGAGTTCCTCCAGCCCTCTTGGCCAAACTCACACCCCTACCTAGCCTCAGATGGGGGAGCTCAGGGAGGGAGTGACCCAGGCCAGTGGGTCTCAGAGTATAGTCCTCCAACCAGCAGCATGGAGCATTGCTGCCTGGAGCATTGTCAGAAATGCAGATTCTTGGCCAGGTTGGTGGCTCACGCCTGTAATTCTAGCACTCTGGGAGGCCAAGGCAGGAGGATCCCTTGAGGCCAGGAGTTCAAGACCAGCCTGAGCCAAGAGTGAGACCCCACTTTCTACAAAAAATCAAAAAATTAGCTGGGCGTTAGTGGTGTGTGCCTGTTGTCCCAGCTACTCGGGAGGTTGAGGCAGGAGGATCGAGTGAGCCCAGGAGTTTGACGTTGCAGTGAACTGCAATGCCACTGCTGCACTGTAGCCTGGGTGACAGAGCTGTCTGTCTCAAAACAAAACAAAAATACCCTCCTAGTGATTCGGCATCACAAGACAAAGGCACGACGACGTCCCTCTCAGCCCTGGCGCCACGAAGGACCATATCTTTCCAGAGAGGAAAGTTACTGAGGGGCCTAATGGATGGAATTCCTGGGATAATTATTCTTTCAAACTTACTCTCCTTCCTAGTCGTACAGCTTCCAGTCTGCCCACCTTGAGGGCCTGGGGCAAAATTTGACTGTTAGAGGCGCTGTTTCCAGAGGAGGCATGCCCCAGGCAGCTGGGGACCTGCCCCGACTCCACCAGCACCTACAGAAAGCCTGTTCTCAGAGCCCCTCCATGCCTGTGCGCCTGTGCGGGTCTCCTCTGGCCCCCCCAAGAGAATGTGTGTCCAGGCCCAGGTCCTGAGCAGTGGGAAATGACCTCATGGCCATGCAACAGGACCATTACAGGGTCCCCAGGTCAGATGACAAGGCGGTAAACCCAGGTGGGGGATGGTCATGTCCTGCTGAGAACCACCAATCAGGAAGCAGGCCCCCTCCCCCTCTGAACACCCTCTTGGGAACACTAAGTCTCAGTAAGGAGGCAGGACAGCTAAAGTGAGGAACCCCAGGCCTTGCCTTAAAGATTACCAGGTCTTTAAGTGAGTATGTTCTGAATGACCAAAAACCCCATAAACCCAGACATTCCAAACTAGGACTGGGGGGCTAGTGGCCCCTTGGCAAATTTGCATGGCCCTTTCCTTGCAGACCTCCAGGACAAATCCGGGCAGCCTTGTTTCTCCTCCATGTGCCGGGGAGCTCATTCCCAAGCCGAGGTCTGGAAGGAGGCCTAAGATCTGGGAAGGCTGGTGCACTCTCTCTCAGGAGCTTCTCCTGCTTGGACTCAACTGAGGACCTTAAGCAGGGACTGGATCGCAACTTCCTCAAACTAGCTTCTGCCCACCCGGCAGCTGATTCTTGAAATTCCTCTGCGGGTGTCTCGCCTATGGTGCACGGAGGTTGTTGACTCTCTGATTTAGCTGAAGGCTTTGCATCCTGGTCCAAAGGCACCACTCCCCACCCTACCCCCGCCCCAGGAGGGATCACCTTTGTCCCTTCTCCGGGACAAAGTTTGCACCCCAGTGAGAAGGAGCTGGATAAAGGCTTGCCAGGGCGGGTTTGGCTAGTGGGAGAGACACAGGGAACCTCTGGGGCCTGAGGCTGTGGACTTCAAGGCAGCACTTGAAACATGGTTTTAGGGATTGGGGGGGAATGTGGAATGTTTAGAAACATGCGTGGCACATGGTAGGCGCTCATTAATGGAGCTGGGGGTGGGTGTGGAAAGGAGATAGGGAAGAGAGGGAGATTAAGGGAGAGATCAAAGCCACAAGAGACAGCCACGAGCCTGTCCAGGGCAGAGACCCCTGCACGCAACGCCTACCTTCCCTCCCCGGTTGCACAGTGGGGGTGAGCTGGGGGGCAGAAGCGGGCCTTAGGGAAGAGGAGGACTTCATCATGCCATTCCTCAGGAAGCAGGGTCTTTGCCCACCCTGTAGGAGCCAGGGGAGTCCTAGTCACCCCAGGCTGCTTGGGTAGCCGATTCCTGTCCTTAGAGTATTAAGTCCAAGGTTTAAGTATTAAGCGCTACCAGGCTTCTTAATTCCACCCCAGACAGGCAGTTATTGTAATGGTTAAGAGTTTGGGAGTCAGACAGGCTGGAGTTGGGGCTCAGCAACCTCTGAGTCCCCACCCCTCACCTGCCCACGGGATACTAGGTATCTGGTGGCCGCCTGAGCTGGTCACTGGCTACACGCTGGTCACTGCTCTGATCAATGCTGTTCTCGCCCTGCTTGGAGAAGGGATGAGGGTGGGGCGGCGGGGGAGGGGGGTGGCGGGGGAGGGCAGGGGGAGAAGGCCTGGGCTGAAAAGCCACAAACACCTTTATCTGGAGAATTCAGGGAAAGTTGAAAGATCGGAATCAGGGCCTGAGTGTGTATGTCTCGGGAGGGCTGACATCCACGTGGGCAGACTCGCTGGCTGTTGGAACCGGGCCTACCTGGGCCCCGCCCCTCCCGGCCCCCTTAGCACAGGTGACAGAGAGTGGCCAGCCCGGCCAAAGGATGATGGGCACGCTGCGCACACCCCCTCCCCACCTGCCCCTGGAAGACAGAACCAGGGGCAGGAGTAGGGGGAGGGGCCTGGAGGGAGGCTGGGCATTTGGTGGAAGAGAGAGGTGCCTTTTTTTTTTCGATACAAAGCACTTCCTCTTTGCAATTCATTCATTCATTCAACAAGTATTTAGGGAGCGTTTCTTGAGTGCTAGAACGCTAGTTCATAGGAATCTAAACATCTAGAAAGCAAAGTTTTGCATGTTTTGTTTGCTGCTGTCGCCCAGCTCCTAGTAGGTGCTCGATGAATGTTAACTGAATGAATGAATGATGGTGGCTGTGGTCTAGCATTGGGCTGGGTGCTGAAAACACGGTAGCGAGCAACCCCACGGACTCAGCCCCCAGACTCCTGGGACCCCCGTCTCCCGATCCTCTCCCCAGCGTCACCCCGATCCTGAATCCCCAACGGAGCTTTGTTCCTGTTGCATCTTATGATCGAGTTGGCTAAACTCCACCCTAAGATCCCTCTGGAAAGAAACTCACTCAAGGGGGTGTGGCCACCTTGTCTGGGGGCCCTGTGGTTTTGTTTACCTTTTACATGAGGCTGAACTAGCCTCTGTGAATCTTCCAACATATGTCAAGGTTTGCCCAGTAAATGCTGATGGGGCCCTACAGTCATAATAATACAGACAGGCAGCGTTTTTTTAAGGACAGACTACATGCCGGGCATGTGCAGTACTTCACTGAACTGTCTCAGCAACCACAGGTGCAATTATCATCCCTGTTTGACACAGGAAGAAACTGAACTCTCTTCCCGTATGATTTTCTTGTGTCCTTCCAACAGTCCAGTGAAACAGATGACATAATTGTCTGCGTTTTGCAGATAAGAAGACAGGTTCAGAGAGGTTAAGTAACTTGCTCCAGGTCACACAGAGCTCGCAAATGGTGGGTTCAAGCCCAAGCAATTTGACTGCAGAAGCCATTCGGTTCACCCCGCTTCCTGGTGTCATCTGAGAGGTGAGTGTGGAGGAGGAGCGGAATTTTTTTTCTCTGCGACATGGCTCTCGAAGGCTTTGGTTCACCTGCAGCCAAGTGTAAGGTTTCGGCTTTTCACTCTGCCGGGAATCACCCCGGGTCACCGTGTGGGTGAAGATCCTAATCTCCCCTGACAAAGAGGGCCGGCCGGCGCACGGCTGTGATTCTCAGCACCTCGCCTCGGAGGCACCGTGTTCTCGGCCTCCAAATCTCCCTGGAGGCCTGGCCTCCTCCCACCAGCTGGCCTTCTGGGCAGCCCAGGAAGCCCATGAAAGCTGGGCCTGCCGCCCGTGGTCTCGGTTCCCAGGCGGGCTACTCTGCCAGCCCCGTCCTGGCACCAGGCGGGGACATGTGGTTGGCAGGAAATGGAGACATAACAGGAAACAGGGGCAAGGTAGAAAAATGTCACCCTTCTTTCTCTTTCTTGTCTCTGATTCATGCCTTTCACCCCGTGTCTGGGGAGGACAGTGTTTGTTGAATAAGCTCCAATGCGGTGGAACTCACTAGGGAGGTCAAGGGCGGGGGGAGCCCGGGTGACCCGGCAGTTACAGGGCACTAACTGCGGGACAGGCCCGGAGAGCAATGATCTGCCTGGGTCCCCTCATTTAACCTGCACACAGTAACCCGATCAAGTGGGTCCATCATCACCGTCACCATCCCCATCACTGGCCCCCATGCCACCATCCCCACCAGCATTTTGGTCACCCACATGGCATCCCAGACCCAAGGCCCAGCCCACAGATAGGGAAACAGACCATGAGAACATGAAGCACTTGTCCCCTAGTAACATGGTTAAGGGCTGGACGAGGTGGCTCATACCTGTAATCCCAGTGCTTTGGGAGGCTGAAGCAGAAGGATCACTGGAGGCCAGGAGTTCGAGGCTGCAGTGAGCTGTGATTTCGCCACTGTACTCCAGCCTGGGCAAGAGAATGAGACCCTGTCTCTAAACAGAAAGAAAGAAAGAAAGATGTTTAAGAATTTGGGCCCTAAAGCCCGAAAGACCTGAATTTGATTCCTAGCTCTGTCGCTTTCCAGCTGTGTGACTTCAGACAATCGAGCTAACCTCTCTGAGCCTCGGAGGCGTCATCTATAAAACAGGGGCGATCACAGTTCCCGCCTCACAGGGCTGTGGTGAGGGACACATGCGCTAATCCCTGCGAAGCCCTGGCACGGGGCCTGGCTCAAATCGTAAAAGCAAAACAAACACAGGAACACATTCTGGCGAGGGAACAGCAGTTAAGGGAACAGCTCGGGGCATCTGGTTGGGAGTTCCCAGCAGGCCTGGATTGCAAGAAATAGGTGTCACCCAGCGTGGGAACAGGACTGGAGAGACCACTCAAGGGCCCTTCTTTCTTCGCGAGCAGCCAGGGTGTGGAGGGGCGGGAGGGCAGCTTTTGCCTGGAGCAGAGCTGAGAGTTCAGAGCCGGAGCTGCCATCAGTCTAGTCTGAGAAAGATCAGGAAACAGGATGCTTTTCCAGGCTGGATGAAGGAGGTCCCAACGTCCTGCTCCTGACCCAAAGAGACCCTCCCCATGCACAACGGCATTTCTGTCTTGGTCCTTCTCCCTTTTTGATGATTTACTTCTGAACAGCAGTAAAAGTCAGCACCCAAAGTCAATGCCATGCCAGGGAGCCCTGAAGGTCTTGCCTTCAGCCTCCAGAACTGCCACGAACAGCTGGGGTGGGAGAGTAGGGGCTGTGTGCTTTGCAACTCCAGAGTTGTCATTGTCATTCACACAAACTACATTATGAATGATGCGCCCTAGAGTTGTGAGTTGTATGGTGCCCAACCTGCACAACTGTATAGGGCTGCTCTGCCAGCTTCTTTCTTCCTGGAGAGAGTGCAGAACTGTCTTGGGTGCCCCAGCTCCAGCTGCAGCTCAAGGCAGAGAAAGGTTGAGTGGCTTCTAGATGTCAATCAAGACACAAAGAGCCCAGTTTTGCTGCTTATGGCTTGTCCTGGAGAAGATTGTGCTGGGCATTGTGGTGACCGGTGATGGTGGTGGATTAGCGGTTGTCCTTTCTATAGATTATCAGGAGACAATATAGCAAAGTGGTGCTGAGAGGAGGCTCTGGAATCAGCCAGGCATGGTTTCAATCTTGCTGTCACTGCGTGACTTTGGGCAAATCACTTGACCTCTCTGTGCTTCTGTTTGCTCAACTAAAAAGTGGATATATGCTAGTCACACGTGAGTATATATACATATACCAGCTCTGTCTTGCAGAGCTGCCACGAGAAGGAAACGAGATGATGTGGGTAATGCACTAACCACGGTGCCAGCTGCATTGTAAACAGTCTCTACATGTTAAGGGTCAATGAAATTACCGGGCAGGAAGGCGAGGCTGAGGGTCACCTATTGGAAAGCAGCTCCCCGAAATCCCGCCAGGGTGACGGAGGATGCGGGACCCAACCTGAAGTCTTTGGCCCAGAGCCAGTTGGAGTCAATATTTAATCGGGCCTTGTCAATAGAGCCTTTTCGTAATCAAGTGCTGGTAAGATTTCTGAGGCTGCGTAGGGGCAACTGCGCGGGCAAACGCGGGGAAAGAGAGAGCGGCCGGCCATCTGGGTCCCCCAGTGCCCCCAAGTCATTTTCTAGCCCAGGGGTCTGCAAACTATAGCCAGAGGGCCAGGTTTTCGTGCAGCCTGTGAGCTAAGCATGGTTTTGACACGGTTGGAAAAAAAAAATCAAGAGAAAAATAATATTTCACGACAACATGCAAATTATGTGAAATTCCAAATGCACTGTTCGTACATAAAGTGGTGTTGACACACAGCCGCGCTCAATCAGTTACGTATTTACCCGTGGCGGCTTCCCCGCTGCAATGGCAGCGCCGAGTGGCTGTGCCAGAGTCCGGAGGGTGCACGAGGCCTAAGATACGACTCTCTGGCCCTTTACTGAAGGTTTTGCCGACGCTAGCTCTAGCTCAGTGGTTCCCAAACTCTGCTGCATGATCCAAGCACCTAGGGAACTTTTTAAAAACTTGAAGCTCAGCCCACGCCCCAGACTAAGTAAATCAGAACACCTGGGTGGGGGCCGGGCATCAGTATTTTTTAAAGATCTGCAGGTGACTCCGTTGTTGTACAACCGAGTCTGGGAGCCTCCACTCCAGCCCTTCTGGAGTCTCTGCAATGTGCCTCTGGCCAAGCACACCTGTGACAAGTCCCTCTCATAGCTCAGAAAGCTTGCCCAGAGTTTAAGGCCTCTTTCCCGCCCCAAGACCCGTGGGCAGGACTGCAAGCTAGTGCCCCAAAGACCTTATTTTGTGTGACCCACCGGGTCATTTTTACATTGGGAAATTTCACTGTGCTATCTGGGTCTCAAGATTCTCTTGAATAATAGGAAGCGCTAGCCATCCTCAGCCTGTGTTTCCAAATGGCGGTCATCGGCTAGATCTGACTTGGCTTCGTGTATTTGCTATCCCAGGTTGGCCCCTGCAAGCATCTGAATTTGAGACCTTACTTAATAGAAAGGAACAGCGGTAACATGCACACGAGTCACTTGGGGTCTTAAGATGCAGATTCTAACTCAGTACATCTCGTGGGACCTGAGTTTTCTGTCACTAACAAGATGCTGCTGCTGGCACTGCTGGTCCTGGTGTCATATTTGGAGGAGTAAGGCGGTGGGACAGTGGTTCTCAAACTGTGGCATGGCCCAGAATTTCCTGGAAGGCTGATAAGCCCAGACTGCTCATTAAAACCCGGAGTTTCTGATTCAGGAGGCCTGTGGTGGGGCCGTTCTGGCAGTTTTCCCAGGTGATGCTGCTATAGCCAGTCTGGGGACTCGACTTCGAGAACCACTGCTCTCAGCTCTGCACTGACCCTGTTGACTCTCACCTGGGGCAGGGGTGCCCCGAGGCCCCCCAGATGGCAGGACTTTCATTCTCTCTGAGGACGGACTCCTTGACACCCAGCTCTCAATGAGAGAATCAGGTCTTGGTTGGCTTGTTCAGCCACCTGTCTCTTTGACCAGACCCAAGTGGTTTCCTCTAGTTCAGACTCAAAATTTAAAGACATAATTGGAGCCCAGAGACAGCAGAAGTTTTTGTATGTTCCTTGCAAACCTCTTCCCCATTCCAAGGGGTTCTGACCTGTGCAGTTTATAGCAAAGGCCCCCTCCAAGGAGGTCTCACATTGGATACCACAGGGGCCCTGCTCAAATAGATTTCAGCCCAGATATGGGGTCTTGCTGGGCCCAGGCCTGCGGCCACAGGGGTGGGAAGGGAGAAGCCACACCCCAGGGGAGAAGCCTGCCGCTGCTGCAGCTTCAGAGACCTGGGCAGGGCCCTCTCATGGGTCAGGCTGGGCCCAGAGCCACCCGCCACAACTGCCTTGAACAAGAATGACCACCCAGGCCCCAACCGGTTCCCCGGAGTCCTTGAACTTGAGAGGGCTGGCAACCGGATCTGGATGGGTGAGCTTAAGGAGATTGGAGATTGTGAATTGCTGGAGGTTCTTCCTGGACCCTTGCGAGCAGGGACTGGCTGCCTTGCTGGGGCGCCCTGTTGCTCTGGAAGCCAGAGCCCCTCTGGCTTGTGTATGGGGGTGTGTGCAGGGCCGGTGTCTGCTGTCCATCCCAGGCAGGGCTGTCAGGTGCCACACGACAGCATGGCCACGGGAGAGGCAGGTGTATGGGGAAGCTAGGACAGCCCCGTGCAAACCCTGGCCCTCCACTGGCCAGCACAGTGACCTTGGGCAGCCATCCGTGCTGCGGAAGCAATGATTCCTCCTGGGACTGACTCAACGATGAAATGAGATGATGTGAGTGACGTGCCGTGACGGTTCCTGGCACATGTTAAGTGCTCAACAAACGGTGGCTGCTTTTATCAGCATAATATTGGATGTTGATTATGATCATTTAGTCGCATAAAACTTCCCTGACACAGCCTTCCTCCTCACTCCCTTGCAGCCCTGCAGACACGGTCGTTTGCTTATACTCAAAAGAAACGTCTATTTGGCACCAACTGTATTCATCCTGATATTCAACCCATATTTAAGTGTCTACTGTATGCCAGCCGTTGCTCTAGGTCAGTGCTGTCCAATAGAAATATAACACAAGCCACAAAGTCAAGCCATAGAAGCAATTTAAAATTTTTTACTAGCCACATCTTAAAAAGGAAACACACACTGCTGAATTTGACTAGCTTAAAAAATGTAAAAATAAGCAGATAAAATTAATTTTAATAATCTATTTCATGAAACTCATCTATAATATTATCACTCAGCATACAATCAATATCAGATTTCGAGGGGACTCAATTCAGCCCATAACAGAGCTCTAAGTGGCAGGTGGATGGAGGGAGACCATCACCCCCCACCCCACCTCGCCCCTGCACACACAAGCAGTGGTGGCATTCAGAATGTTTAGGGGAAGGCACCTTCCAATGGCAAAGGCACCTTCCAATGGCAAAGGCTTCCAGCCAAAAACAACCCTTGAGACCATACCGGGGGCACAGTGGCTGAGTGTCAATCCTGCCCACCAGCCCTAAAGTCCACACATTCATTGAGCACCTACTGTGTGCAAAGCTCCAAGCTCAAGCATTGGGAAATCTGTCCAGAAAGCTCCCCACCCAATAAGATAATCGAGAGGGGGGCATAAATAGCCATGCTATGGAGCTGGATGGGAAAAGTGAAATGGGAGAAGTTGGTGGTCCGAAAACATTATGGGGCTAGGAAGGAGGGAAGACGACTTCCAATCATTGAGGACTTCTTGGAGGAGGAGGCATGAGAGCTGGGCCTGGGAAAGCGTAGGGGATCTGTGGGGGAAAGGCGCCCCAGGACAGAGAAACAGCGTGAAGGAAAGCGTGGTGGTGGGAATTCCCAGCGTGCCGTGGGCTTTGGGGTGTGGCCGGGTGGGTAAGGGAAGCAAAAGAGCGGCTGCTCGCAGGCACTGATCTCTGTCTGTGCCAGACACTGTGGTAGGCGCTCCCTATTTGCGATTTAATCTTCGTGCCCAACCCAGTGAAGCCGGCACCATTTCCCTCTTGTTTTACAGATGGAGAAACTGGGGCTCAGAGAGGGCAAACAAATTCCACAAGGTCACACAGTGAATTAGTGGCAGACATGGGATTCGAACCCAAGTCCTTAACCACCACCCCATGGTGAAGGGAAGTATAGGGAATAAAAGGAGACACATAGGGTGGGGCCAGGTTGTGAGGTGTCTTGAACGCCAGCTAAGGGTTTGGCCTTTATTCTGCAGACGCCAGGAAGCATCGAAAGTTTCCGACAGGACCGTGACACAGTGACAGCTAAGCGTCTGGGAAGTGCAGGCCAAAAACTAAATCTTTCATTGATCGAGCTGAGGAACTCCCCTTCCAGAACCGTCCTTTTTAAGGCAGCCTTGCAAATAAGTATGTATACTTAGCAGCCACTCACACGTTTTTATCTTTGCTTCTCCCTCGTAATTATAGTAGCCAACATTTATTCAAGAGAATGCCAAGTGTTTTGCGCACATTATCTCATTTTAATCCTCACTGAAACCAAAACAAAATAAAATAAAAGCCTAGGGAGGGAGGTACTAGTGCTGGCCCCATTTACAGATGAGACAACGGAGGCTTGGAGAAGTGATGTGGTTTTGCCAAGGTCACCCAGCCAGTAAGACATGGGGTGAAGACCTCACCCATGTCTGTCTGACTCCAAAGCGCACGTTTTTAATCACAACAGAGTCATTCCTGTTGCCCACCGAGACTCTAGGGCTGTCCCTCAAAATATTACCAGATTGACCTCACTTTGCTGACCACAGCCAGGGACACTGCATTTTATTCCCAGTGGAACAACCACCTGCCTCTTCTACCTCTACCCATCCCATGAGCGCCCAGCCATGCGCGCGCACACACATACACACACACCTGGTATCTTCCAGGTCTTGGCAGACACTATCCGAGCTGCCTCCAGCCTCAGCAGGGAGGGAGGGAGGGAGCAAAGGAAACTGACCACATTCTTCCTCACTGGCTGTCAACACGCACCACCCACGCCGGGCAAGTGGCCACTTCCAGCTGGGTAAAGGCAGGGCCATGGGCTTAGGTGCTCACTATTGGCACCCCCAAGTCATCTGTCCTGTAGGATACGATGACATGGCTCCTGGCACGAGGCCTGGTGGGCGAGGTGTTTTCCCATGTAACTGTGATCGTACAGGATACAGCCTGGTGTCGCTGAGTAGTAGGACAATAAGGAAAGCAAACACGGCACTAAGACTCTGTCAACAACGGTTTGGAAGACAGAGGCCGTCCAGGAAATGCAAGTTCTGGTGCAGCCACCTCCTCTGAAATCCATCGCTGGCTCCCCTTGTCCCCGAGAGAACAGGAGAGGTCCTCCCCCAGAAATTGTAGAAAGAACCGTCAGGCTGCCAGAAGCCCGAGGCAGGTTTTCCTGGTTCATTGAACATCTATCTCTCCCTTCTGGTTTCTTTTTGAATTTTTAAAAAAACTATAAAAGTAACAGAAATTTCTGGAAAACAGGTACAAGTATTAGAACACAAGCTGAAGTGTGCCTCGAATCTTAACTTCTTTTACAAAGCCCCATTCTGCCAAAGAGTAGAAACTTAGCTCCACCAATCCAACATCTCCCCAGCCCCGTTGCCCAGACTCGCATCTAAATTCCAGGAAGCTTAACTTTTTTAAAGTCTATATTTGCTGCTGTTCTACAACCATTTCTCATCTCACCTTTTTCAAGTAGCATTCTATCATAAGCTTTTTTCCATTTTACTATGAAAAAGTCTTTTCACTTATTATTTTTTATGATACAAGCAATATATTCATTGTAAGAACATTACAAAACACAAGTAAAACAATTTTTAATAATATTTTAATAAATAACCTGAAAGCCTGCGACCCAGATATAATCACTACAAACGTTCTGATTAAATGGCATATGAATGTTTTTCCTATGCATAGATACATATAAACCCACAGGTTTCTTTTCTTTTCTTTTGTTTCTTTCTTTATTTTTTTGAGACAGAGTCTCGCTTTGTTGCCCAGGCTAAAGTGAGTGCCATGGCGTCAGCCTAGCTCACAGCAGCCTCAAACTCCTGGGCTCAAGCAATCCTGCTGCCTCAGCCTCCCAAGTAGCTGGAACTACAGGCATGCGCCACCATGCCCGGCTAATTTTTTCTATATATATTAGTTGGCCAATTAATTTCTTTCTATTTATAGTAGAAATGGGGTCTTGCTCTTGCTCAGGCTGGTTTCGAACTCCTGATCTTGAGCGATCCTACTGCCTCGGCCTCCCAGAGTGCTAGGATTACAGGCGTGAGCCACCGTGCCCGGCCCACAGGTTTCTTTTAAACAAAAGTAATTAACTATTCTTCCTAACAGCTCCCCAATATTGCATTTTGTGCCTGTATTATGGTTTGTCAAATCCTTCTGCTCTTGTATATTCAAGGTTTCTTGCCATGAGCATCTGTGTCTATGCAGAGAAGCCAGGCAGAGGAGTTGTGATCACCTCTCTAACCCAACTGTGGCTCCCGGCCACCAGGTGAACAAAGAAATGACAAACCAGGTGCATTCTGGTCTCATGACAAAACGGGTCCTCCAAGGCTCAGCCCGATGGCCTAAGGCCAGATGTATGTTTGTTTCTCTTTTAAAAGGACATTCAAAAAGAAAAAATAAGTGAGAAGGTCTTTCTCTTGGCTGTAGCCACATCTGCTGTCTTCAAGTTTGGGGGTCTGCTAGCTGGGTTGGCAAAGCCTAAGTCAGGCTGCTTCTGGGAGAGAGACCTATATAATCCTAGACGCAGCAATGGAGAAACCTACAGAACAGGTTTTGTAAGGAAGCCACCAGGCATGGCGGCTGGGGCTGAGGGGTCAGTGGGCGAGTTTCCTTTGAGTCACAAGTGGTAGAGTGTTTAATCTGGTGAGTTTACAAGACAAAGAAGGATCTTTGCTGAATCTGTCTCTCTGTGCAGAGTGGGACGTGGAGATGGCTTTTAGATAGTGCACAGACAATTATTTTTCATCTCATTAGTGATTATTTATGTTGAGGTATATTAGAAAACATATATAATTAGTAACATCAAACCTGTGATTTTGCAGACATTCTTGCTTAGGACAAAACTAAAGTAAGTGTTTAAGTAAAAACAAGAGGGAGTCAACTTAAAGAAAGATAATGAGTAAATGATAGTATAATTGGTTCCCAGATGCGGCCCAGATCAAGACGGTGGTACTCTAAGCACTTGGTCCCCAGGAATAGAAAAAACAGCCACAATCTTTAGCTCCAATGCTTGACTAGCCTTTGTCTTCAGAGACAGCTTCTCAGAGCTTCTTAACCCTTCCAGTGTGAGCTGGACTCAAGAACCCAGAAGGTACTAGAACCACACAGTTAGCACAGACTCATCATCTGAGTTCCCAAACTCTGGAAGCTGGTCTGGTCAATTTTGAACACGGAAGTCCTGTCCTGCAACATTTTGGCAAATGCCTCCGAATTGTGGGTGGTGGTTTCGCCATCCATGCTATAACTTGAGCGTTCATTTTTAAAGTGAGATACTTAAGTGGATCTGTAGTATTTGAGATTTTCTTTGGACTTTAGACTATTATGTTGCCAGAAGAAGTCGTACAAGTGATCTCCCAGCAATTGTTGGGCATGCTGTTTATGTATCTGTGAGTCTCTAAATAAATAATGGCTCTGGGCTTTTGACTCTAAGCCCTTGGCTGCAGCTGGGGAAAGTGATGCAGGGAGCGAGTGTCACATTGTCATCAGAATGGGCAGAAGTTCCTGAGTCTGTGGCACCCTTGGGAGGTCCCAAAGTTTAAGGAAAATGCAAACTGAGGTTCCTCATAATTATGGTCATTTTCTTTTGTGACCTTTGTAATTTCCACTATTAAAAAAATAAAATGAGTTCCCATTACATTTCACACTGTTAGGTGCTGTTGTAATTATGAAAGAAAATGTTCTTTTTTAGAACTACATATGGAAGGATCTAGGGGTGAAATAACATGGGGATTATTTAACAAGGAGTTTGCTTTAAAAAAGGGAGAGAAGAGAGGAAGGAGGAAGAAGCGAAAGGAAAGTAGGAAGAAATGGAGTAGAGCTAGATGAAGCAACCGTGGGCAATGAATGTATGTGGAGTCATTTTTGTATATGTTGGGAAAACTACAATAGAAGGTAGTACATTTTTTTTTTTAAGTTTTCAAAAATTTAGGATCAAAGTTTTGTTCCCAATTTGGTACTTGGATGAAAAATTTATGAAAGACCGTACCTGTTTGGTAAGTCAGGAAAAAGTTATAATTGAATTGCTTCTCAACTCCACCTTCCCTACCCTCACCATACATCTTGGCACCAACCAAGTGACAGGCCGCACGGGCCACGCCATGCGATTCCTTGACAGGGCCCTGACATTTGCACCTGGAGGCCACACCTACACCCTATCAAACATTAAAATTCACCCTCATCACACGCTAAGAAGCATTTACATATCACCACCCAAGAGCTGAGCTGCATTTGTGCAGGAGGTTGCAGACATTTAGTTAACTGCTTTGTTCACTCGAAAGGCTGCAGTTCTTTTTATCTTTGGGAGAGAATTGTTTTTCACCTGCACAGGCCCTTGAAAGAATAAAAGCTAATAAGAGCTGATGCACACAGCATGCTGTGAACTAGGCATGGCTCTAAGCACCCGGGGAGGTAGGTTTAATGTGGTCCCCATTATGCAGATGAGGAAACAGAGGCACAGAGACAGCACACAGCGTGCCCAAGGTTGCACAGCACACCGGCATTCACACCCAAAGCTTGGTTCCAGCACCCCATCCCTGACCCACTCCCCGATGAGGGGAAGCATTACCAGCAAGCCTGTCCCGTGAACTGTATCTTTATTGCATCTTATTCCATACTGGGGGAAATTCACCCCCACACTCCAGCCAAGCGATGGGAAACTTTCTTATTTTGAAAATATGGCCCAGCTCAGACGAACATTATTGACTGTGGCTGCAGGCAGAAGCTGATGTTTGGCAGGACGGCCCCTGCCACCCACGTGGCGCCTTTAAGTGAGTTGGGAAAAGTTACCCCTCTGTGTGACTGCAACCCCTGGGAGCCCCATGACTGGCCAAGTGGAGCAGGGGCGGGACTTCCGCTCCTGTCCCCATCCTCCCACCTGGGCGGGCCCAGCCTGAACAATCACCTGGTTCCCCTGATGGTCAGAGAGAAAAGCAGGTGCCGGCAGCTGCTCTTGAGGCCGTAGAGGCTCCACCCATGCTACGACCAAGAGTGTTGGCCCATCTCCTGGGGTTGACAGTACCAGGCTGCGACAGGTGCGGGCCTTTGACCTAACAGGAAGGAGACCACAGGGGATGCTGAAGGGTGTTTCCCACAGGGCCACTGTCTTGGCTCCTGGACCTGCTTCCCCTGCGGGACCTGAGGGGCAGGGGCACGTGGTGTGCTGAGCTTGAGAGGTGGGCGGGTCAAGGCTCCCTCGGAGCTGCTGCGGGAGAAGGCGCTAACCTGGGTTACGGCCTCGCACCTGGAGACCAGACAAGGTTTCCCAGGACGCTGGTACATGCTCCACAGGTGTGGCCAGTGTCCTTTTCCTGGTAGAGTGCAGTGGCATCATCAGAGCTCACTGCAACCTCCAACTCCTGGAGCGATCCTCCTGCCTTGGCCTCCTGAGTAGCTGGGACTATAGGCATGTGCCAACGTGCCCGGCTAATTTTTTTTGTGTGTATATATATTTATTTAGTTGGTCAATTAATTTCTTTCTATTTTTTTTAGTAGAGAAGGGGTCTCGCTCTTGCTCAGGCTGGTCTCGAACTCCTGACCTCGAGCAATCCGCCAGCCTCAGCCTCCCAGACTGCTAGGATTACAGGTGTGAGCCACCGCGCTCGGCCTTTTTTCATTTTTTAATTTTTTGAGTCACAGTCTCACTCTGTTGCCCGGGCTAGAGTGCCGTGGTGTCAGCCTAGCTCACAGCAACCTCAAACTTCTGGGCTCAAGCGATCCTCCTGCCTTGGCCTCCCAGGTAGCTGGGACTACAGGCATGTACCACCACGCCCACCTGATTTCTCTATTTTTGGTAGACAGGGTCTCACTTTTGTTGACTTTGTTCTCCAACTCCCGACCTCAAGCGATCCTCCCGCCTCGGCCTCCCAGAGTGCTAGGATTACAGGTGTGCACCACGGCGCCCGGCCGAGTGGGCAGTGTTCTTTACCGCCTCCCAGCAGCTTTCATCTGAGCTCTTATCTGATACTCGCCATTACTCATCTTCCATTCCAGGACCAGCCAGACGGGCACAGCAGGGCTGCACTGAGCTGGCAGGAGGGCAGGGGTGGGGTGAAGATAGCAGCAGGCTCTGCCCCGTGGGAGTGGCACGTGGCCCAACCCTCATGCTGGCTTCTGTCAGGGTCACTACCTTCCTTCTCAGCCCTCCTGAGTCACGTTCAGCGCCTGTCACTTTGGCCTAACCAGCCCCCTTCTTTTCCCAACGCCCCA
Source organism: Mirza zaza (assembly GCA_008750895.1). Taxonomy (NCBI): domain Eukaryota; kingdom Metazoa; phylum Chordata; class Mammalia; order Primates; family Cheirogaleidae; genus Mirza; species Mirza zaza. The sequence continues at coordinate 59,844 of VSMD01051344.1, forward strand.
CGTTACAAAGTCCGTGTCATAATTGGCCTCTGCAGGAAGGACGGTTTCGTTTTGTTTGGGGACGAAGAGAAAGTGTTGCCACCTGAGTCATCCGCAGGATGTCCTGGGATTTAAAGAGGCACAGGGAGGACAGTACACAGGGTGGGGTCCCCCTGCCCCCAGCTTGTTGCAACTGGCCTTTTATAGGAAACACACACCATGGTCCTACGCCTGCTGTGCCAAAATACCGTAAGCTGGGTGGCTTATAAGCAGCACCCATTTACTCCATGCGGTTCTGGAGCTGGGGAAGTCCAAGATCAAGCTGCCAGCAGATTCAGTGTCTGGTGAGGGCCCACTTGCTGGGTCACGGCTGGCACCTTCTTGCTGTGTCCTCACCCGGTGGAAGGGCAAGGGAGCTTTCTCTGGCCACTTCTATCAGGGCATCAATCCCACTTGTGAAGCCTCTGCCCTTGTGACCTAATCGCCCCCCCAAAGGCCTCAGCTCTGACGCCATCACCTTGGCAGTTAGGGTTTTAACATAGGAATTTGTGCAGGGGAGAGGGTGGGACACGAACATTCAGACCATGCCAGCAACCCAGCTCAGAGTCCGCACAGGAGGGGCATCTGTGTGCAGGGGTGGGTCCCTCCTGGCCAGCTGCGCGCCTGTGGGGCCGGCCCTGGCCCTGCAAAGGGGTGGGATGAATTCACCCGACCGAGAGGTGTGAGTGAAGGACAGCGCTTTGCAGGAAACCCACAAGGCCAAAGTCAGCAACTCCAACTTTTTTTTGGAGTCTTGCTTTGTTGCCCAGGCCAGAGTGAATGCCGTGGTGTCAGCCCAGCTCACAGGAACCTCAAACTTCTGGGCTCAAGCGATCCTCCTGCCTCAGCCTCCCGAGTAACTGGGACTACAAGCATGTGCCACCATGCCCGGCTAATTTTTTCTATATATATTAGTTGGCCAATTAATTTCTTTCTATTTATAGTAGAGACAGGGGTCTTGCTCTTGCTCAGACTGGTTTCGAACTCCTGACCTTGAGCAATCGGCCCACAACGGCTGGGCCAGGGCCTCTCCAATGATGGTGACCTCCAGCCTGGTGGTCTCCCTGCACGTGGGACAAGCGTACCGAGGGGCGTGGGCGGTGGCGAGCACACACAGGCTGCACGCACAGTGGCTGGTGCCGGACGGGCCGGGGTAGGCGCACTGTTTGCAGGAGTCATCTGGAGTAGGACTCACTCCCACAGGAAGTGAAGCCTGGGTAGCCCCGTCTCCTGCTGGCCATTTTCCCATGAATGGCAGTCCCAGAAACCCTGGGCTAACACCCAGGGTCATTGTGAATAATTCTGCGCTTTCCATAAAATATTAATAACAATAATTTTTCAAAAAATAATAACTACCATTTACCAACATGCACTATGTGACAGGCACCTGTGCAAAATGTTTCCCTCGTAGTATCTCACTGACCACCACCTAGAAGGCACAGGTAGTATTATGCCCATTTTGCAGATGAGAAAATTAAGACTCAGAGAGGCCAACCTATTTCTGTCATGAATTGAGCCCCTTCCTTAAGGAGACAGCAGAACCAGCCCCGAACTGGTGTCTGGCTGTCAACTCCTGCACCGTCTGCCCTGGGATGGGAATGTCAGTCACCTCTGGGTCCTTTAACACCATGGGGCACGCTTGTCTGTGCTGTGGATGAGATTAACTCATTACCCTTTGAGGGTGCTCCCTGCCTCGGAAAACGAAAGTGTGACTCTGCTACGTAGTGAAAAGGTGTGACAGCCACCATCGTGCCCCCACAGGGTGCAAGGCAACATCCCCCAGACACCACCCCAGCGTGTGGGGCAGTGACCCCAAAAGACATCTCCACATGGCACGGGAG